>JAFEMH010004138.1:0-225326 GCA_022495995.1 Adenophora triphylla var. japonica | reverse complement strand
CATTTTCACAAAAATTATCACTTCACACGATAATTTTTCTCACAATGTCTGCATTACATAAATAAAGCATTAGGTACAAAACACCAAAGCATGCAATTCAACTAGATAGGCACTTTATTTTCACAAATAAGAGCTAATCTACACATTTACTGCACAAAAATACACACATACCCACAATTTTTACATGTCCATTTTCAACAATTCATCAAGAATTTCACAAAAGGCATAAAATAAAAAAAAAATTCAAAAATGCGAAAAACTAAAACCTAGTTCTAGCATTCAAAAAATTGACGAGGAATCAAAAGCGGAGCAGATTTCTTACCTCCCCCTGACGTTCATGGAGCGACGATTGTGCACCTCCGGATTCGGATACAAAACATCCGGGTTCTTCGAAGATGGAACGAACGAAATCCAATTCCTTTGGAGCTCCATTCGCTGCTCAACCACTTCCGACATTGCGTTGACGACGACTCCTTCGAGATCCCTCCGCCATTGCAAGCAATTCAAGCTAAGAAAAATGGAAGATTTTGGACAAAAATGGAGTTTTCTCTCTTTCTCTCTCGGTTCACGCCTTTGGAAATGGGAAATGAAGAGGGAGCCTCGGAATTTAAGCCGGTCAAAATTGGGATTTGTAAAAAACCAAAGTGGTCGTACGGACTCTCTTTGCAACCAGTGTTGATCCGTACGGACCTCTTTGCGAGGGTGGCCAAATTACTTTCACTGCCCTTATAATCTTTGCCCTTCGGTCAGTCCTAAGGCCTTTTCCAACCAAATCCAGTGCGTAATGGTCCCTAACCCTTCAATTCAACCACCGGCCGTCGAGGCGTAAGACTGGACTCTCGCCACTTCAACGACAGAAATCAACCACCGGCCGTCGGCGTAAGACCGGTCCTGCGTGAGGAGACCGGTCCTCGCCCACTTCAACGGCAATTCAACCACTGGCCGTCTGCGTAAGACCGGTCCTCGCCCACTTCAGCGGCAATTCAACCACCGGCCCGTCAACGTAAGACGGTCCTCGCGCCGCTTCAAGCGGCAATTCCAAGACCACCTAACGCCCGCTCAACGGCAATTCAAGAAGGCACGAACTCGCCCAAGGCACGAGACGCCTCGACGGCAATTCAAGAAGGAGCGACACCTCCCGGCCACAAATATCAAGGCACAAGACGCCTCCAAACGCTCAACGACAACTCGGCCGCAGAGGTCCGAAGTCATCTTCCCATGCGAGAAAAGGGCCCTACAAGGTCACGCATCCCCGCCAAATTCAAGCACCGGCGGTCCGGATGTAAGCCCGAATCTCGCCCACTTCAACGGCAGCGCAAGCACCGGCCATCAAAGTAAGCCCGAGCTCCTCCCGACAAGTCGAAAGGAAGTCATACAAATTGCATAACCCCAAAGACCGACCATCATCTTTGCCCACTCAACGGCAAAACAAGCACACGAAGGAGCCAATACCTCCGAGTACAAGTCCCAGGCACGAAGCGCCTCCCAAAATGCCAAATGGGGAAGCAATCACCGACCGTCATCCTTGCCCACTTCAACGGCAAGCACGGCGGTCATCGTAAGTCCAACCTTCTACTCGGCATGCAAAAACACAAAGGCATCTACGCCTCTCTCAGAAGCACAAGGCGGCCACGCCTCCTGGCTGCGGCTAGAAGACGATTCAAAGTCCTCGCGCATTACATCAATCTGCGGCTAGAAGACGATTCAAAGTCCTCGCGCATTACATCAAGCTAACGGCTAGAAGACGATTCAAAGTCCTCGCGCATTACATCAAAGCTGCGGCTAGAAGACGATTCAAAGTCCTCGCACATCACATCAACGCCGCTTAAGACGATTCAAAGTCCTCCGGCGTGGCCAGGGCATCAACCGCCGCCGAAGACGATTCAAAGTCCTCCGGGGCCGCCACTAAGTCCCACGCCGCCGAAGACGATTCAAAGTCCTCGCCGTGGCACCAACCGCCGCCAGATGACGATTCAAAGTCCTCCCGGCGTGGCACCAACTGCCGCAATCGAAGACGATTCGAGTCCTCGCTCTATCTGGGCCGGAAGGCCTTGAACCACCCGATTAGGAAAATCGTAAAATTTCCATCCTAGGACACCACCACGTCCTCACAATTGACCTCGGCGGTCACCACATCCTAGGACACCACCACGTCCTTAGCCACCGACCTCGGCGGTCACACAACACTTTAGGGCACCACCACGCCCGCACTCGCGCATTCACGACCTCCGAACTACGACCCGGGCTTGATTCCCGCCGTGGATACGTAGGAATCCTATCACGGGGTCCACCCATCGACCTATGCGGTCACCCGGGACACCACCACGTCCTCACAACCGACCTCGGCGGTCACATCGACACTTCAGGGCACCACCTCGCCCGCATTCACAAAACACTTACCCCACACCCGAACTACGGCCGGGCTTGATTCCCGCCGGGATACGTAGGAATCCTATCACGGGGTCCGGCCTATTGACCTAAACGGTCACACAAAGGACACCGCGCGTCCTCACATTGACCCTCACGGTTACTTCCTTCCCGGCGCGATCCAGTTAGGACCCTTATCTTATCGGCGACCCCACTTCTTTCATAAGTGACGTCGTCGAGGGTTGTAAGTACCCCAATCTGGATCACCCCCTTTCAAGCACCCGGGAAACACCGCAGACTCATCAACGCAGTCTCGGAGACCTCTCTCACTCAAAACCCTCTCAAAACCCTCTCAAACCCCCAACCAAACCAAGGGAGGAGCCTTTCTGGGATAAAAAGGGACAAAAGGACCTTTTGGGAATTTTCAGGAAATCAGAAAAGCAATTAAGGTCCGTACGGATCTCTTTGTTTCAATGATTACTAAATCCCCTTAAAGTCCACAATATTCCTCAAATCCGGGAAAATGATTACTTCCCTGCAGAGTTGGTCCGTACGGACCTCTTTGCATGCAAGATGGTCCGTACGGACCTTATTGCTCAGGGAACACCATCATTCCAGAATATTCTCCATCATTGCAGATTCCCTCAAATCGAGGAAATCCAAAATTCTGGATAACCAAGAAGGTCCGTACGGACCTCTTTGCTCCGAAATTTTTACTATAAATAGAGGGCTCCCCCTCCTCATTTTCACACACCTCCCTCTTCTCTCTTCCTCCCTTAGCCTTCTGGCTCCCCTCTAAGTCCTCTTGAGGCACTCCCGGCCCCTTTCGGATCCTTCCGAGCTCCCTTGTGGTGCTCCGAAGCCTCCCGAGCGCTCCCGAGACGCTCCCGCGCTGCCGAGGCACTCTCGAGGTACTCGGGAGGCCCCATCGTGGTACTCCGAGGCCTTGCACGGTCTTTCCACGGTGTCCCGGCTCTTTCCGAGTCAAACCGACGATCCCAAAACCACGCCGAAACTCCCCGTCAAGGTGACTCCACCGCCACCATGGCAACGCACGCGAACCTGCCGAGTAACTCCTGCCACCACAACGCACGCCAAACCTCGCCCGAGTGATCCCGACGATCCCCACGCACGCCGAACCTCCGCCCGACGCGGCCTACAACCTCAACTCACGCCGAAACTCGTCGCGGACAACCAGGCATCTCTGAAGCAATCCGATCCGTGCAGGAACGCTACTCCGACCTCAAACACTATTCCCCGGCGGAAGGCAGGACACGAACCAACATTGGTAAGGCTTCCTTCCTACACTATTTCAATACATTTCCATACATAGCATACAATGTAGACATCCGATACTGACATGCATTTTTAAAAGCACGCACACACACAACATTTAAAGGATATTAGGGGTATCAGAAAGACTCGTTTACGAGGCTACTCGGGTGAGCTCTAATATTCTAATATTCTCTTCCTAGGGAGTCATCTCGACCTCCGAACTCAAAATCTCATCACACAAAAACAGCTTAAAATTTTCCTTAAACTGATGCCCTTTTTCAATGTTTTGGGCTTAATAAAAACGGCGTGGCGACTCTACAAAAAAACAAAAACGGCGAGACTAAGCCGCTCCAACGCGAAAGATGCCAGATGCCGGGGCCGCGAGGCCTGCTCGGATCCGGGTAATTTCACCCATGCATCCCAATTGGAATCTCTTACATGCTGCAGCTGCTTTTTGGGACGAATCTAATCACGTCTTCAACTTTTCTTACAACGAGATTACACCTACCTATGAGGATTTTCTTGCTTTGTGCGGCGGAGATGATGTCAGTTTGATAGCAGTTCCTCAGGATCGAGTTCCGTTGGTGACGAGGGTGGCTAAATTTCTTCGTGTTCCCACGGCTGTGGCTAGGGGCTTGGTTGAGGGTGTAGACATAGATATCTGTGATTTGCCGGGGAGATTCGCTCATGGTGATGACTTTGACTCGGATTTTGCTTTGGATTGCTTGGCCCTCTGCTTGTTTTCCAAGGTTCTGTTTTCTCCTTATGTGGGTGTAGCTACCAGTGGATGCTTGGATATGGTTGATCAGGCCCGTTCGGGGAGGAGCATCGTTCCGGTTCTCTTAGGCGAGACGCTTCATGGTATATCCCAGATAGCTAGGGGTGCTCCACTCATGACTAGGGGCAGTGCCAAATTACTGACCACATGGCTTGAGGATCGACTTTTTGTTCTAGAGATTCCCCCTTCGAGTGTCAAGCCTTGGTTTCACGGTTGCAGGAGGAAGGTTGGTCCGCTTTCTGGCTTATCAGAGCGGGAGTGGAAAATGTACTTGGCGGAGGTGGATACCGACAGGATTCATTGGCGAGTACAACATTGGGGTCTCTCCTTCATTCGGAGCCTTCAGCTTGGGCAATGCTTGATTCGTGTACCAGCTCTTGAGACCACCACCTTTTACTATGCAGAGCGGGTATTTCGGCAATATGGCATGGAGCAGGTCCGTCCTCAAACTTGGGGAATTTCTGAGTTTGATGATTCTGCCAAGGTTCTTCCAATGGACGTTGGTGTTTCAGTTTTGATGGTAAGCTTATGGAGTTCTCATGGGATGCCACGGGTTTATCTTGCGCAGCGGACCCTTAGCACTCATTTGTCACACGCTTATTTGACATGATATGAAGAAAACTTGGGACCGATGAGGGAGACCTTATATGACTTGAGACGGAGATTGATTCCTAACATATCTTCGAGCCGTTTTCTCAGAGATAGGGAAGCTTTGGGGATTTCTTTAGACACAGTGGAGGAGCATCCTCCCAAGAAGAGTGAGCGGAAGTTGAAGGGCAAGGCGCTCGAGGCGGTTCCCGATCAAGAAGAAGCATTCGCCTTACTTTAAGAGAGAGCAAGAAGAAACCGACTCGACGAGCCGCCAAGAAGAAGAAGGACGGAGATGATGGGCCTAGTGCCAAGGAGTAGACCTATATGTCCGAGTATCCACCCGCAGTCATATGCAGACACATTAGTTATTTATTTTGTCTTTTAATTTTTTAATTTCTTTTGCAAGTTATGTAGTCATTAGTATAGTCGAGCTTAGACTCATCAAATAAGTGTAATCATGCATTGATTGTGGGAATGAAAAAAGTTTATTGCTTTAATAAAAATAGATTGGATTTTTATTTATTTTTTGGACCGCGCCGATTAAGGCGCCACGTTCCCCTTTTACAATGAGAACCAAGGGGCTCAGGTCGTCGTAGTTCATTTTCATCAAGCTACTATTTTTAGAAAGGGAAGATAGAAGCGGGACGATTTTTATTTTATTTGTTTGCTCTAACTTTTGCCTAGACCGCCCTTTACGGGTTTTCAATCTAGCGAGCTTTTGAACGCGCCCTTTCTTTTGTTGCTAGACCGCCCTTTACGGGTTTTCAATCTAGCGGGCTTCTTTTTGCGTTTTTTTTTTTTTTTTTTTTTTAGAGGGGAGGAAGAGTTTAATCATAGTAGCGTCGAGCTTGCCGAGGTTGGTGGGCTCTTTGAATTCGTTGCCATCTAAATCGCCATTTTAAGCTGCTCCACCCGAAAATATCTTCTTGATCACGTACGGGCCAGTCCATGTAGGGGCCCACTTCCCAAGAGGATTGAACTTATTGGGAAGTTGCTGCTTCAAAACCAAATCTCCTTCCTTAATGTCTAAGGGCTGCACCTTTTTGTTGAAAGCCCTTGCTGTCCGTCTTTGATAGGCTCGGATGTGTTCCATGGCTTTGAGTCTGCGCTCGTCAAGTGTGGCCAATCGATCATATCGGCTGGAGCCATTCAATTTACGCTACTTGATTCTCTAATAAGATTCTCAAAGATGGGACTTCCAACTCAACCGAGTCTTGCACTCCATCCCATATGTCGAGCAAAGGAGTTTCGCCTGTAGCTGTACGGACGGGAAGTTCTATATCCCCAAAGTGCCAATGGTAGTTTCTCGGGCCGAGTCCTACCTCGAATGCTTTGTCTTTCGATTATCTCGCTCAATTTTTTTGTTAGGCTGCTTCAAGTGCTCCGTTGGTCTGAGGCCTATAAGGGGAAGACTTGTGCCGGGTAATCTTGAACTCTGCCAGTAATCTGTCACAATCTCCGCCAAAGTGGGACCCGTTGTCCGAGATTATCTCATTTGGTACCCCATATCTGCACATGATGTCTTCCTTAATGAAGCTGTGCCACCTTTTTGGAAGTCAACACCTTGTAAGACTTTGCTCGATCCACTTGGTGAAGTAATCCACGGCCACTAATACAAAACAATGCCCATTGCTTCCGGCGGTATAATCTTGCCAATCCACATCAATCCCCATGTCGCAAATGGCCAAGGGGTTACCATGCTATACAACTCGTGAGGGGTACATGGTTCAAATTGGAACACGTTTGGCATTTGGGACATTTCCGCACAAGCTGGATGCGGTCGGCTTCTATAGTGATCCAATAATAACCCAAGTGTGATTTTACTCTCAACATTCCGGCATTCATGTGCGGACCGCATAAGCCATCGTGTACTTCTTCCATGATCATTTACGCTCGTTTCGCGTCTACACAGTAAGGAGGAGACCATCGTAATGTCTTTTGTACAACATATCATCCAAGAGAACAAAGCTGTCCGGCCAATCGTTTCAATGCCTGCAAGCTTTTGGCTTTCACGTCTCCTAGAAAAGACACATCACCCTTCTTGAGATACTCATAAATTTGCGCGTACTCACTGTCCTTATTCTCTTCGATGTCGACTTGAATCTCGCAGCGGTAAGCTTCGTAGCGATGTAAGCGGGGTTCTCTCTCCGACCAACTACGAATGGTTTTACAGAGACATTAGTGAGGATTTCGACCAAAGAAGCCGGTGTAGCTAAAGCGTCGCCGAATCTATTTTTGTCTACGGGTAGATAATGGAATGTCACTTCCCGAATTGCTTAACTAGTTCTTCCATGTGAATCTGGGCAGTGCTAGCTGCGCAGTAGGGGTCAACGGTCAGCCTTCCACTTCTTAGACGTCTGATTGATAATTAAAGCTGAGTCTCCATACACCTCCAACTCCTTTACATTACGCTCCAAGGCTGCTTCTAAACCGGCTATGCATGCCTCGTATTCAGCTGCGTTGTTGGTGGTTGTAAAATTCAGTTTGATGGCGATGGGGGTGTGTTCATCTTTGGGATCTACCAAAAGGATTCCCACTCCGTTGCCTCTCTTGTTTGCGGCCCCATCAAAGAATAGTTGCCATCTCTCTTCTGTATCAAGGCTGAAAATCCCCTCGTCTGGAAACTACGGTTCAAGCCCTTTGTTCTTCGTGCTCGGAAACTCTGCTAAATGATCTGCCATGGCTCTCCCTTTAACTGCTTTTCTCGGCACGTAGGTGATATCGAATTCCCCCAGAAATACTGACCACTTGGCTAATCTCATGGACAGAGAAGGTTTGTCGAACAGATACTTAATGGGATCCATCTTTGACACCAGTAGAATCGGATGTGCTGACAAATAGTGCTTGAGTTTATTAACCACCCAAACTAGCCCAGTGCAAGTCTTTTCCAACGCTGAGTAATTTAGCTCACTTCCCTGCAGCTTCCGGCTAACGAAATAAATGGCGTTCTCCACCCGAGAATCCTTGGCTTCCTGTGCCGCCATAGCCCCAACGGTGTATCGATTCTTCATAGGTACAATAGCAACGGTTTCTCCGAATGCGGGGGGCGAAGGATGGGGGGATTGACCAAGTATCTCTTGATTTCCTCAAAGGCCTCTTGACACTTCCAGTCCCAATCTATACTTGCGGTCTTCTTCATCAGTCTGAAAATCGGCTCACACATAGTAGTCAATTGATTAATGAAGCGGGCGATGTATTGGAACCGTCCCATGAATCCCCTTAACTTCTTTTCCGTACGTGGTGGCCTCATCTCCATGATGGCTTGAATCTTCCTTGGATCTGCCTCAATCCTCGTTCGGTGACCATGTAGCCGGGACCTTTCCTCGAATAACCCCAAATGTACACTTGGCAGGATTCGGACGCATTGCGTGCTCACGCGATGCAATCGAAGAACTTTCTCAAATCAATGAAATGCCGACCGTCGACTCCCTTGGAATGAATGATCATATCATCGACGTACACTTCGATCTCACTTATGGATCATATCATGGAATAATCTTGTGACCGCTCTTTGGTATGTAGCCCTGCATTTTTCAATCCGAATGGCATTACAAAGTGTAACGGTATGTTCCCAGTGGTGTAGTGAAAGCCGTCTTCTCTGGTCCGCGCTCCGCCATCTTGATCTCGATTATATCTGCAAAACCATCTACAAAAGACTTGACCTCGTAGTTAGCGCTGGCATCTACTAGCATGTCGATGTTGGGCAATGGAAAGTCATCCTTTGGGCTAGCCTTGTTGAGATCTCTAAGTCAACACAAACTCTAACCTTGCCATTCGATTTCTTGCATTTGTCACAATATTAGATAACCACGTCTGATACTCAATAACTCGATAAAGCCCACTGAGGAGCTTCTCTATCTCTTCTTTAACTTGCAGGGACCATTCTGGCTTAATGCGGCGCAATTTCGCTTGACAGGCTTGGCGTCCGGTGCTAGTGGTATTCTCGTGCTCCACTATCGAGTTATCCAGCCCTCGGCATATCCTTGTATGACCACGCGAACACATCCGAATATTCTTTAGCTACTCGATCAACGCTTCCCTTTCAAATTCCTTCGAAGAAGCTTCCAATCTGTGTCTCTCTCGCTCCTCTTCCGTTCCCAAATTAATACATGATAACACCTCATCGGGTAAACTGGGCTCGACCTTCCTTTTGATTGATAACTTGCTTAGAAATTTCTTTAATGTATTCATTGTTTAGTGTGTCCGCTTCTTCTAATGAATCATTATTAACTAAGTTAATTTGATTAAGTTGAGCATTATTTTTAGTTAATTTATCATTAAGAAGATTGGCTATGAGGGGATACTCGTAAAGATCTAGTTTTTCATTCATAGCTAAAGGGAAAACAACATTTGCAACTAAGTCATAGTCCTCGACGTGAGGTCATCTGACTTGGAGGAAGACTCAAACTCAAAAGAAAACACATCGACTCAAACAAAATATGACTCACGAAGAAACAGAGGACTTGGGGGAACCAACGGGAGACTCGACAGAGGAGGCATCAGTCCCGGCTCTTCAACCACGTATTCCTTCGTGGCTACGGGTCCGCCAAATACGCACCAATTCTTCAGCCTTTCCAACCACGGGTGTTACCAACGTCCTTGGGTCAACATTGTCCGTCCGCTTTCCGCTCCAATGATCGCAACCATATCATCTTCATATTCGATTCCCCAAATGCCGTAGTAGGGTCCGACCATCCCATTCCTTCCGACTCCTCTCGCAGCCGCAATGCTTTCAATCAACGGCTCATCCAAAGATACCGCCCTAGCCGATCGGCCAACTCATCTTCAGCCTTGATGGTGTACCGGCTACGGACCGTGACAACCTTGCCTCTTTTGACGTGGATCCATGAGAACTGCTTTCGCCTTCGATTCGTCAACCTCTCGTATCTACCGAAGATTTCGAAACCCTTCGCAGCCTTACCCGTGTGATCAAACCAAGGCTCGCTAAACTTCATGCAAGAGAATTCCTCGCCCTCCTTGACAAAGTAACTATTGAGGGAAAGGCGGTATGGCCTCATCTCCGGCTTCTCGTAGGGTAGCTTTGCCCTCGAGGAACTCAATTCTTTTCTTCACCCGATCTTCGTGGGTAATAACATAGCCTAAACCGTGCCCGCCGCGATGATCGCAGCTTCCATTGCTTGCGTAGGTCCTTGGAGATGTTCACCCAGCCTGGCCCCGGTACAAATCCCATGTTCCTCATCATTCTAACACTGGTCGTACTACGTCCGATGTCTTTGTGAGGTCTACCGCGCAAACCCGCGCCCGTGCTATTAGCCGAAAACCGCCGAACATTGAACTACCCTCTTCGTGCCGAATCCGTAGGACCGGCTTTCCCCAGGTGCTTGACCCTTGAGATGTTACCAAATCGCTGTAAATGACTCCGTCACTTGGTCTCCCGACCGAAATTTCACACATTGATGCAATGAGGAAGGGACTCCATTCATTCGATGCAACCATGGCCTACCCAAGAAAGATGGTGAAAGTGGAAGGTATGTCTATGACTTGGAACTCGGCGATCATAGTAGTGGTTCCGCAAGTAAGAGGCAAACTGATTATTCCCAACACTGACCGGCTAGTAGAGTCGTATCCTCGCACGGAATGAACTGAAGGTCTCAAATCTGGGACTTAGATCAAGGACGCCCATCATCCTGGAAGGCGTATGTTCACCGCAGTAACCGTTATCAATGAAAATACGTGGCAACCTTTTCCCGTTGACCTCAATAGTAATGTGCAAAGTGGTTCATTATGATCCGATCCAAACTCCGGCATGTCCAACTCAAAACGTGATGATATTCCCAAAGTGTATGTTGCCGATCATCTCGCGTTACATCTTCCGGCTTTGATCGACGGCACCAAAGTCGCAGCAAGATTCTGCTCCAACATCATCCCGGGCATACGAGGACGTTAGCAAGGACCATAAGGATATATTGGCTTGGGTTAGCTTCAGTTCAGTGAGAATAGGGTCTTCTTTATCGGGATTCACTACTTCAGTTTTCGGACCAAAGACTTTCTTCGCCCCTTTATCTTCTGCTTGATACACCCTTCCGGACCTTGTGAGTAGATTAACCCCATGCTTTTCCATGTCTGGATACTTGCGTGAATTTTGCCAACGAGAGAGGTTTAGGACTCTCTTCCACATAATCATCATTTAACGAGGCAACTTCTCTCGGGACAGCTTCCTCAAAAGACAAAGCATATAACAAGAAAATTCTTTATAAATTGAACTCAAATTACAAACCGACACAACCGCCTCACCGTCCGTCACAACAGCACTGACCGGATCGCTGAGGTCTTTCTCTACCATAGCAACATCACTACCAACTATCTTACTAGGATTCTCTATCTTCCCTTCAATGATGAGCTTCGCACGCCGTTTTCAAAGCAAAACCAAAGATACTCGGAGAATTTTGGCACAAACAATCCCTTTCGACAATAGCCGAGAATACTTCCTCCGTCGACACCTCAGCTTTCTCAAAAGCATCTTCCATCTCTACCAAACTCGATAAAATTACCTTCCACCATGTGGGATCTTATTGTTAGGGAGAGGATTCCCACAACATTGGGAGACTTCGGCTTCTCTACTTTGCCTTGCCGAATCAAGTCTTGCACTAACCGCTTGAACCGAAGGCGTAATCGCAGTGTGACCCTTGTATTTGTGGTAGTGGCAATACTTAGAAGCATCTAAGCCTTCTCTTTGGTTTATCGGTTCATAATTCTCAAGCGGCTTGACCAAGCCCTTCTTTACTAGTACTTCAAAACCTTGCCCATCGGGCATTCCAAAATCGTCAAACACTTCCCTCTCGCGGTGAACATTGTTATTCCCCCTCATTACGCCTTGAACATCCAAAGCAGCCTCCTCCTTGCACATAATTTACTTGCCCCACTCGGCTCTTTCTTTGTCGCGGTATTTGCGGGAGCTCTATAGCGGAACGAATTATTACGCCTCTGTCCTTCTGGAGTGATTCCGGTGATGCCACTTTCGTATCGTACTCCCGAATCCACCATTTCCCTAAGATTGGGGAAATAACCATTACCAACCGCCAACTTGTGTCCGGCAACAAGCACTTGTAAAAATCTGTTTCGTTCATTCTCTTTGGGCGGATACTGAATTTCGCTCAACTTATCATTCCAACGCTTATAAAAATCATAAATTGACTCCCCATTCTTTTGGAGCGTGTGCTCCAAATCGGCTCGATTAACTTGCCAATCCATGTTTGCTTGATACTTCTCAGAGAACACCCTACTAACCTTGTCCCAAGTATCCCTTTCCTCTTCATTCAACTTCAAGAACCAACCCGAGAGCCTTCCAATGTGCTATGGAACATTCTTGCCATTTGTTCGGGTGTACAATCCTTAGCCCTCATCGCCAACGTATAGCCGTTTCTAAATGTGTCTTTGGGCAGGTAACTCCTCCAAACATGGCCATCTTGGGCATCTTGAAATCTTGAGGTAGGGGTGCAACCTTGCTCGGATTAAGCATCTTGATGGGGGACACACCTTGCTTTCCCATTTGCTCGATCAATGCTTTCACTTGTTCAATTAATGCTAACACAGTCTCGTAGCAATGTTGGAGTTCTCGCATGGTCGGGGGTTGAGTGATGGTAGGGGAGGTGGAGTAGGTAGGAATATGATGGCCGGAATAATTGAAGGGTAAAGTGGGAGGGTAGGTTAGCAAAGTGGTCCTTGGGTGTGTCGGCAGGAGGTTGATAAGGTCTTTTGGATTTGCTCGAGCTCCCATACATGATCGGTGGTGGAACATTATTGTAGCTGTTTGGAACGTAGTTGGGTAGAGGGAAGGTAGGTGCATTGGGGTTGGCGGGATTAGGAGCATTGACAGTTTCATCTTCAACATCGACCACTTCATTCCCCATCAAAATAACCTTGTGTCCCCTTTTACTGAGCTCCTCAACAAAATGATCCTTCAGCTCTTGATTGTGGTTCTTCAAAGTGCGATTCTGCTCTTCAAGTTTCTCAACCCTCATGGTTAAACCAGCAAAGTAGGCGTGCAGAGCAAGCGGAATGTCATTGAAGTTGGGGTCAGGACCTTCCATTGAAGTGACCGGTGTAGAGCCTGGCCAGAGGCAAAGGCGTGCTTGAGTAGTTGATGGAGGCAAGGTTGTCATTGTTGAATGAAGAACGCGGCCCGACCTTAGCTCTGCGGAAGTATCGAAAAGACTCGGCTTTAGGAGAGGGGTTGACTCAATGCAAAGGTACTAGCTTGAATTTTTTATTTACAAAAGCTTTGTACATTTTAGTCCTACTAAGGTTGGAAGGGATACCCCTTTTTCGCAACTAACTAAATATCCTAAAGTGGTGAATCCTAACGACTAACCTTCTCGCATAGACACTTAATATGATTTTTATGAAAAGTACTGCAAACCAATGATAGGCCAAGATTTTTTGACAAGCACTCAACCTTACATAGCACGTCCTTTTAAAAGGAAATCAATTTTTTAGTGCTCTTAATCTCTCGATAGATCTTGACTTATCATTGGTTCGTGGTGACTTAACATAAAGACCTTATTAATTGTCTACATAAAAAAGCTAGTCAAACCAACCGGTCATATGGAGTGTATTCCTAGAAAAGTGGGTGACGCAAGGGTTAGGTTTTAGGCTCCCACCGTGTGCACCCAAGCGCATCGGGATGAGTGGATGGCCAAGTGAGACTCGGAAGGGAGGCGACATGATCACCACACTTCCCGCACTTTGGCTTCTCCGAAGGGTAAAAGGGTGTCTGTGCAGTGTGACACGAACTCTAGTGGTAGTGTGAGGTAAAGAAGCCTAATTCTTTTTAAAGAAAAAAAGAGAAAGATTTTTATTTACATGAAATGCATGCATGCAATGCAACAGTTAAGAGTAAAGAAAATAAAAAAGGAAGCAAAATACAACACCACTAAGAAAAACGAAAGTCTGACCCACTTAGTTTGAAAAGATTTCAAAACAGTCCCCAGCGGAGTCGCCACTGTGAATACCCCGTCCCGATGCAACGCGCATTCGGAAGTTTCAAATAATTAATTATATAAAGTCGGATCGAAATGGGATATTCATTTAGTGACACTCGCTTTTAAACCATATTAAAATATTAGTTTAATTTTGAGAGTCGCCACGCCACTTTGATATAGCCCAAAGCTTTGAAAAAAGGCTAAACAGTTAATTGGGTTCGAGGGTCAAGTTACAACAGAAGAAGAAACGCTATCACTCCTATTGCCCGACGGATCGGTCTTTCTAGCATGTGGGGTGTTGGTTGTGTGCGTTGTTTACAGGAATAGATAGAAGAAACGGGATCATGCATAAGGAGGAGGGGAGAGAAAGAATTAATTGATGATCACACCCTAGAACCTTTGAGTTAGGCCCTCGGAAGGTGCACTAATCAACGTTCATCCTTGGGGAATTGTTGATCATGGGACAATTATAACTAAGGTGGAAAGTAAGAAATAGTTCCTAGATCCATTGGGTTTCTTAGGGCGAAACCTTAGATCATCCTCGGCTATAGCATATTTAAATATATTAAAACATTCCTAAATCTAGCATAAAGGAACAATTAAAACATAATAAGCATGCAAATATAATAAGACAATAATAATAGGGAACAAAAATATTAAAAAGAGTCTTACCAATTGTAGCAAGACTTTGGGGTCGAATCTAGGGTGATTCGAAGAGAGTAAGAAGAACTGTGGGTAAAACAAGAGTAGTCTCGTTTCTCCCGAGTAAATTGTGTGTTGAAAACTGTAACCGGCTGCACGTATTTATAGTGCTTCGGTACCTGGGCTGGGCCAGCTGAAGGGTCGATCGGCCCTAAATATAAGGTCCGATCGGCACAGGAAAGAAGGGTCGATCGACCAATTGCTTTAGGTCCGATCGGCACAATAATAAAGGGTCGATCGGCCATTCAACAGGGAAAGGACCGATCGGCACTTTGATCTGGCGTACTTCCCACGCAGGCAATGACGGCGGAGGTACGGATTAATTGACTGGTTTAATGGATTTTTAGGGTTTCTATTAATTACACCGGGCCAGGTATTTAGAATACCCTTTTTTCGAACCGGGTACTAACAGTCCCGTCCCATCCCATCGGGACAATACGAGACAAAAATACGCTAATTACCTATTTGGTAGGCCGTGGATAGAGCGGGATAGTATGTCGGCTTCAGCGGTCGTTTGGTTGCAAATTGCAAATACACTGAAATTGTCTATGGCTTAGAACAAGTGAGGCGAAACTCACAAAGTGAGATGAAACTCACAAGTGTTATCCTTTGTGTTGGCAACACTAACAACAACACACATCAATTCTAAAAAAACACAAATAAATAGAAATAAATTTAATTTGCAGCGGAAGAATAAAAACAATACACAAGAATATAATTTTTATCAAGTTATATAAATATATAACTTGATGGGTGTCAGGAGGGCAAGATCTTTCTATAAATAATATGAATTCAATACAAGGTCAAAGAAGTTTCTTTAATGATAAAAGATCATTAACTTAAGGAACAATAAACAAAGAACTCTCTCTGAAAACAATCACTCAAAACCTCACGAAAATATGAAAATTTATGTGAAACTCTCGAGTGTCGGACTGAGTGTTGCCAACACTGAATGGCAACACTGAAGAGCAGAATTCTATTTCTTGTGCGGATTTGCGTTTTCTGAATTGGATGATCTTCAATGAAGATCTACTGCACTATTTATAGGCCTCCAAAACTTGGATCCTACTAAAAATGATCAGATAAACAACCTTGAGTTTGTTTCTCCTTTTTAGCTCCTACGCACCCCAATTATAAAAGACTAGGTCTTCATGGCTTCTTTCACTTGTACCTCTCAGCTGTAGATGCATTGTACTCTGACTTGATCTCCCCCTGAATAGCTAAATAATGTCTCCTTTACTTGGTCATTAATTAATCATATAAATCACATGTTTATATATTAATTTTTTTCTCTTCTTCATGAATCACGTCTGGACAGTTTCTGTTGACCTATTCAAGCTCATCTCAAGCAGACTAACAACTGATATTAAAACATTAATTTACACATTATTATTTGTGAAAAATATAGTAACTATTTCAGTGTTGCCAAACACTTGTGGCAATACCAGTGGCAACACTGGTTTGCAACACTTGGGACAACATTCATAGCAACACAGGATCTAACATTAACAATCTCTCCCTTAGTTACTGATTTCTTCACAAATTATCAATGTGATAATCTTTACAAAACAGTTAGTCAAACTTAACAAAAATAAAAAAAATGCCACGTGATCATTAGTGACAACATCAACCTACAGGCAATGTTTAAAATATTTTTCAATCAAAGTATCACACTCCAAATAGTGACAACATCAACCTTCAGGAAAATAAAGTCACATAATATCTAATTTATCTCCCCCTTAACCACGGAAATTAATAACTAACCAAAATAATTATTAAAATCTTAAAACAACCATCCAACCATTTAGCAAAAACCATCCAACAAAGTTTGAAGAAAATTCCAGCCGAAACAAAGAAAAAAACAGAAATTAAAATTGTTTAAACATCACAAACCAAACAAATAAAATTGTTTTTGTTACCAACCACCAAATCAAGTAACCATTCGAACCACCTTCAATCTTCTACATTTCCAGCTCCTTCACCTCCCTCAGCTGTGCCACTTGGTCCAGCTTCATCTGCTCCATCATCACGCCTTGGCCTTGATTGATCTCCCCCTATTTTGAAAGAAATCAATTCCACCATTTTCATCATATCTGTACGCATGTCCAGCCACCCCTGTATCACTGAGTCGATGTGCTTCACCTGACTATTGAAAAAATTAAGAATCATAGCAAAAGATCGATCATCACTGTGTGCAAGTTGCACAAGTGTTGCCAATTTCAGGGGCAACACTTGGGGCGACACTTGAAGCAGGGGCAGCCAATGGAGGAGCAACTGAAACCAAAATCCATGGCAAATCTCTATGCCTATCACCTTCTGTAAAATGTTTGCTAATTCTATAATAGACAGGCTTTTCAGAGATATTGTCCGCATTCCATGGTTTGAACTTTTGGTACAAAAGGACATTATAAATGAGAGAGGAGAAAATGAAGGAGGAGGTTTTTCTCTTCTTGGCCCATGCAGCTAGGTGAACACATACCAACCTTCCAAAGTTGACTCTCTGTTTCTTACCTAATTTGTACAACAAAGTGGCTTGCTCAAATGTCACCGTGTTTTCATTGGCCGTAGCAATTTGTTATACAAATTTTGTGAAGCACACTAAACAGAGAAGTAAGGTGGGTAGATTTAAAATGATCACTCCAAATTGATATTCTCCCTCCAGTCAGAAAGTTGGCAAGTGTGTTAGGCTCGACATCTAAGCTCTCGTCATCAATACTAGGGAGGCCGAAGGTTTTGTTGATGATCAAATGATTAAAATCATATATTTTGCCCCTAACAAAAATCTTTCCACAATGAGGGGTGTTTCTATCATCAATATCCTCCCTAAGATGAGCAAAGAAATTCCTAACAACACTTTCGACATAAGATGAGACTTTAGAAACCGTAGGCAAACACTTTTTGTCCTCCAAAAATTGGTACACTCCTAACTCCTTGAACTGAGTCACAAACATGTTCCTTTCATTCAAAATCTTTTTATCTGAGTCTTGAATCCACTTATCTAAGTTGGATTCACTATAAAACTCTTCGAAAAGGAATGGGCGTTCATAGTACCCAAAAGACTCATAATCAGATTTGGAATCTTGAGAGGGAGTAGGAGTGGTTACCTCTGGCCAGGAGATGGGAGAATATGAAGGTGAACTTGACTGGGCTTTGGACTTGGCAGCAGGTGTTGTCTCAGATGTTGCCATTGGATTGGCAACACTTGGGGCAACACTGGTCTGGATATTCTGTCTCTTGGCAATTCGAAACTGGGCTTGAGCTAGCGTTTCTTCATCCTCCATCCATGCTTCCTCATCCTCACTAGACGTTGATGAGGGCTCCTTAGTTTCCTTGAAGATTGGGTCCGATCCTTCCTCGGATGAAATATTGATCGAGGAGCTTGAGCTATCCTCCACATTGACTGGATCATCAGCAGTATTAGAAGGGATTTTGAACCTGAACAATGTCTTGATCCTCTCTGATTGACGTCGAACTCCACCCCTAAAATTCGAAGTGGTATCAACCACTTTTCTTTTCTTTGTTTTCTTTTAGGGAGCGAAAGTGAGTTCGATGGAGGGGGTAGCCTCAGGAAGACTCATAGGAATGGGGATTTGAGGAGGGTTGTACACAATAATGTCCAAGATTGGAGAGGTTGAGGGTGTGAACGAAAATGTCGCCGAAGATGTCTCCACAGGAACGACGACATTCGAGGTGACACTGGAAGGGGCTAATGGTGAGATTTCCATGGGGGATGAAGATTGTGGAGATTTTGAGGGACTTGCCATGGAATTTTGAAGGAAGAAGACGAAAAACGGGGAACAGGGGAAGGGTTTACCGTCTAGAGAGAGAGGGACGAGATGAGAGAGAGAGAGAAGGAGGGTTTTAGGAAGAGGGTTTTAAATGGATGAATAGTGAGGGATTTAAGTTGATTTGACACTTTCAAATCAATTTAAATCCCATTAAACCCAACAAACTCGAACACTTTATCCGGCCATTTTAAAAAACTGTTTTTTTTTAAATATATAATAACTAAAAATAATTTTAGAAATATCCATAAAATTTTGTTTTTCAAAATTCAAAAGAAAATGAATTTTTAAAAAATAGACATTTCGAAATTATATTTAGTTAGACAAAAATTAAATATTTTTGCTAAAAACCTTTTAAATTTCACAAACTCTAAATATAAGGAAATAGACTTTTGGAAATTCAAAATTTAATTAACAAAAATAAGAAATAAGAAATAAAAAATTAATGTAGCATCTACTAATGTGTTACTAGCAATGTTGCGTGACACACAAGGCAACATTTTGAATAAAAATCCCCTTGATATTTTTTCAACACATATAAGGAAGCATCGTAGTAGCGAGCTCCGTGCCCCGAATTTTTTATAAAGTGTAAAGCTATATGTAGTAAGTTTCATACCTTTCAAGTAGGGTACACTGTAGTAGCGAGCTCCATGTCCCTAATACTTAGTATAAAACAACTACATTATACTCCCGTTTTGGCAAGGAAACATCGTCGTAGCGAACGTCGTGTCCCGAGTTACTTTGGGAGTATTTTAACAAGCTTTGCCTTTTCAATTATCAACAACAACATGAGTGAATTTGTCACTTTTAGCATACAGGGGTGTTTTATAAAAAATGTTAACCTTAAGTATATACACATACTAGAACACAAAGGTCAGTAAATGCCCCCATTTGGGATTAAACTAACTATTTTTTTTAAATAATAAAAATATACAACAAATACATAGTGTTGCTGTCAGTGTTGGCAACACAGACGGCAACACTTGAAACAACAGATTTATAGAAAACACAAACCAAGAGATTTTTTCAAACTTGAAAATCTCTCATGGTCTAGGGCTTTGGTCAAAATATCAGCAAGTTGATGTTTAGTATCAATATGCTCTATTTGGATTCTACTAAATCTCTCAAAAAGTGATGGCGGATATCTATATGTTTAGTGCGTGAGTGTTGTACAGGGTTTTTTGAAATGTTTATAGCACTCAAATTGTCACAGTACATGGTCAAGATATTACTATCAAGATCATAGTCGTCAAGCATATATTTCAACCATATCAATTGTGAACAACAACTCCCGGCTGCTACATACTCAGATTCAGCAGTCGAGAGAGAGACACAATTTTGCTTGCGACTGTACCATGACACAAGATTATTATCCAAGAAAAAATAACCCCCACTAGTGCTCTTTCTGTCATCTATATCCCCTGCCCAATCAGAGTCACTAAAACCAACCAAGTTGGTATTAGTGTCTTTGGTGAACCAGATCCCTAATTCACATGTCCCGGACACATACTTAATGATTTTCTTGACATCATTTAGGTGAGAAATTTTAGGAGCAGACTGATATCTAGCACACATACACCTACGCTGAACATAATATCGGGACGACTGACAGTAAGATAAAGAAGGCTACCTATCATGGATCTATACAGAGTTGGGTCAACATCCTCCCCTGCCTGATCTTTAGTTACCTTAAGAGATGATCCCATATGTATTTTTGAGCTCTTTGCACTCTCCAATTTAAATCTTTTCACCAGACTCTTAGCATACTTGCTCTGAGAGATAAAGATTCCATCATTTGACTGTTTCACCTGCAATCCTAGGAAATAATTAAGTTCACCTATCATGCTCATCTCGAAAGTTGATGTCATAGCTTTCACAAAATTTTGTAAACAGGTTTTAGATGTGGAGCCATAAACTATGTCATCAACATAGATCTGAGCAATGACAAATTCTTTATTTTCCATAAGAATAAATAATGTTCTATCGGATTCTCCTCTAACAAATCCATATTCAAGAAGGAAACTTGTTAGACGCCCATACCATACACGAGGAGCTTGTTTCAAGCCATATAAGGCTTTATCAAGTCTGTATACATGATCTGGGTGGAATGGGTCTTCAAACCCTTTAGGTTTCTCAACATAGACCTCTTTATCTAAGTACCCATTCAAGAAAGCCGCTTTAACATCTATTTGGTGCAATGTGATTTAAAGGTAGCAGGCTATAGCAAGAAGAAGTCTTATTAACTCAATTCTAGCCACAGGTGCAAAGGTCTAGTCAAAGTCGATTCCTTCCACTTGTGTATAGCCTTGAGCCACAAGACGAGCTTTATTACGAACAATATTACCCAATTCATCAGATTTATTTTTGTAAATCCATTTAGTTCCAATAATATTTGTATGTAAAGGACGTGGAACTAAACACCAAACCTCGTTACGAGTAAATTGTTCAAGATCTTCTTGCATAGCTTGTATCCAGAAATTATCATTTAAAGCCTCAATCACATTTTTTGGTTCAAGAGAGGAAACAAAACAGGAGTGTTTTACCTTGGAGTATGTAGAGGACATACACACATACCTAACCATATCTCTGTAGTCAATTGGCTCCTTATTTCTTGTTCGAACCCCTTCATTAACATCATCAATTACCTGAGTAATGGGATGATAATTTCTAATTCGAGCTGGGGGATCTCTCCTGCCTTGATGGTACACCAATCCATCTTCTTCTTCTGAGTCACTGCTCTCAGAATTTCCAGCCACTGTTCTGTTCTCCTGTGTTGCCTCAGGTGTTGCCATTTCAGGGGCAACACTTGAATCTGAGGCTGTACTGGTCGAACCAGTTTTTGTTCCAGCCCTCTTTTCAACTTTTTCTAGCAAGGTCAGAGGTATATCTTCAGCTGGTTCTCCTGTGGCACTCAAGTAATCGTTAAATTCAATATTTACCGATTCTTGAATCACTTTTAACCTCAGATTATAGACTCGATAAGCATGACTATTTTGAGAGTAGCCAAGAAAGATGGCTTTGTCACTCTTGGAATCTAGTTTTTCTAAGTATTCTCGGTCATTTAAAATGTAGCACAAACACCCAAACACGTGAAAATAGTGAACCGTAGGTTTCTTTCCATTTAAAATTTCATAGGGTGTCATAGTTGTACCGAGTCTTAAGAAAACTCTATTCGTAGTGTGACATGCTGTGTTTAATGCTTCGGCCCAAAAACATTTGGAAATATTTCTAGCAATTAGCATAACACGAGCCATCTCCAACAAAGTCTATTTTTCCTTTCAGCAATACCATTTTGTTGTGGTGTTTTGGGTGCTGAAAATTCATGGTGTATCCCCTTTTTACTACAAAATGTAGAGAAGGAGATGTTTTTAAATTCTCTACCATGATCTGACCTTATTCGAAAAATAGGAGAACAAAACATGTTTTTGATTTTAGAGACTAAGTGAGTAAATTTATCAAAAGTTTCAGATTTTTCCCTTAAGAAATAGACCCATGTAAACCTAGAAAAATCATCAACTATAACATAAACATACTTCTTACCTCCCAAGATTTCTACCTTAATAGGACCCATTAAGTCCATATGTAAAAGCTGAAAACAATGAGTTGTTCCTGAGTGTTGCTCATCCGAGTCTGCTTACCCTTTTGGTAGTCACCACACATCACGGTGTCTTTGAGGTTTAGTTTAGGAACACCTTTGAAGGCATTGAGTTTGATAATCTTCTCAAGATTCCTATAATGAGAATGACCTAACTTTTGATGCCATAACCTTGTGTCATCAAGTTTTGTCAAATTGCACACTGATTTATTACCAACCAGGTAGCAATTATCACTTGATCTTATTCCAGTCATGACACAAAAGTTAGTATTATCAAACACTTCACATGTATTTTTATTGAATTTTACCTTCAAATTGTCATCACATAATTGGCTAATGCTAATTAAATTAGCAAGTAGACCATCTACATGCAAGACATTTTTCAAAGGAGGAAAACCAACAATATCGAGTGTTCCTTTTCTAACTATTTCACTCTTGCCTCCACCATCATAAGTCACTGAACCTCCTTGGATAGGTTGATACTCTGTTAGGAATGATCGTGTTCCCGTCATATGACTTGTGCAACCACTATCAAAGTACCAAGCTCCTGAAACGTTAGTCCTTAAAGCTGTGTAAACAACATAGCATTTCTGTTTTTCTTTGGGTAACCAAGCCTTTTTTAAAAATCTGAATTTCTGTTCAGTGTTGTCCTGAGTGTTGCCCTGAGAATTTGGCGACACTTGAGGCAACACTTGTAGACTGGACATTTTCTTTTGAAGAATAAAACAATCTGATTTTTTATGTCCAGATCTGTGACAGTATCCACATTCAATGGATTGATCAGAAGTATCAGTAGGAGTACTATCCTTTTCCTTGACACGCTCTTTTACAAAACAATTTTTAGTTTCAACATCAAACAAGGAAGAGGTAATACTTTCTAGTGATTCTTGGAACCCAAGATCAGCTTTCAGAGGCTTACTCAATTTGAGTATTTCATCCAATTTGGATGAACTCGTGTTGAGTTTTTTGAAGGTAGATTCGGCTAGGTTGAGTTTGGCCTTGAGTTTATCAAGATTCAAATCTCTCCTACTGGTTGAACCTCCAGCCGAGTCAAGAAGTTTTTAAGATCATGATTTTCCTTTTTCAAGAAAACCACCATCTTATTCTCCTTTTTCCATTCTATGAGAAGAGACTTATAGAGGTTTTTTAATTCATGAATAAGCTCATATTTACTAAGATCATCCTCTATAGACTCCTCTGAATTTAAACCAGTAGAACCATGCAAGCAATTATCATTTAAAGAATCATACCTGCTGAGTGTTGTGTCAAGTGTTACCATTTCATGGACGACACTTGAGGCGACACTTTCTGAAGAAGTCACAAGTGTTGGTTCAGGTGTTATCATTTCTGGAACAACACTTGAGGTAACACTTTCTGTCGAAGGCAGCTCCTCTACCGTGGCCATCATGACTACTTGCTCGGCCTTTTCATCTTTCTCCGTTCCTTCCTCCTCTCCATCACTAAGAGGCACCCACATGTTTTTGCCCGCCTTTCTCAATGTGTTAGCACATTCATTGGCATAGTGACCCCAACCGGAACAAGCATGACATTGAATGGATTTAATGTATTTAGGATCGGACCGGATCTTTTCCGAGGATGCACGTCTAGGTGGGTTATCTTTTGGGTTCGAAGGAGGAACTCTCCTTCGCACAAAACTTGTCTATGGCTTAGAACAAGTGAGGTGAAACTCACAAAGTGAGACGAAACTCACAAGTGTTGTCCTCAGTGTTGGCAACACTAACAACAACACACACCAATTCTAGAAAAACACAAATAAATAGAAATAAATCTAATTTGCAGCGGAAGAATAAAAACAATACACAAGAATATAATTTTTATCAAGTTATATAAATATATAACTTGATGGGTGCCAGGAGGGCAAGACCTTTCTATAAATAATATGAATTCAATACAAGGTCAAAGAAGTTCCTTTAATGATAAACAATCATTAACTTAAGGAACAATAAACAAAGAACTCTCTCTGAAAACAATCACTCAAAACCTCATGAAAATATGAAAATTTATGTGAAACTCTCGAGTGTCGGACTGAGTGTTGCAACACTGAATGGCAACACTGAAGAGCAGAATTCTATTTCTTGTTCAGATTTGTGTTTTCTGAATTGGATGATCTTCAATGAAGATCTACTGCTCTATTTATAGGCCTCCAAAACTTGGAGCCTACTCAAAATAATCAGATAAACAACCTTCATGGCTTCTTTCACTTGTACCTCTCAGCTGTAGATGCATTGTACTCTGACTTGATCTCCCCCTGAATAGCTAAATAATATCTCCTTTACTTGGTCATTAATTAATCATATAAACCACATGTTTATATATTAATTTTCTTCTCTTCTTCGTGAATCACGCCTGGGCAGTTTCTGTTGACCTATTCAAGCTCATCTCAAGCAGACTAACAATTGATATTAAAACATTAATTTACACATTATTATTTGTGAAAAATACAGTAACTATTTCAGTGTTGCCAAATCCAAATGGCAACACTTGTGGCAACACCAATGGCAACACTGGTTTACAACACTTGGGACAACATTCATGACAACACATGATCTAACATTAACACACACGTACTAATAATCCCCGCAATTGGGATTACCGCCTTATCCCATCACTAATAATAATAATCCAGACTCAGGGTGGTATTATTAGTCTCCTCATTACGGGAGAAGGGGATTACAAATTTAATAGCAACGTACTACTCTGTCTTGATTCCTTGGCTGTCAGAGATTGCTCATCCAATTTCTTCTGTTTTTTATTCTTTCATTAAACACAAATAAAGTGCATGACACCTATTTGATGGTTAAAAGATTGGAGTTTCAATTGGAAAGGCATGGTTCATGATCTATGTAAGTAATCTGCTTGTATCTTTTGTTCACTTCCGTTAGTTAAAAGTCCATGATTCTTCTCTATATCTCGGAAGAGTATCAACTTTGTAACTGCTCTTTGTTTTTTTGGTCCAAGGTTATTGTTAAAGTTTATGCTTTTCCTCTAAATAGTCCGTTACAATAATGACAATGGTCAAAAATTATGTCCTGCACGAAGAACATGAGTATGCCGTAGAAGATGGAGAAGTGAGTGTTTGCTAGTTAGTTGTTGAAGCATGATGCCATAATATGTATTAATACTAGTATTCTCTTACCCGTGTCACTGGCACAGTGACAGTACACAAATTAAAGACCAAAAAATTATATATACCCAATACCCTGATGATTACTTTGTTCCATAATCAACATTTGATGGAGGGTGGTTTGTTTGTGTAACTGTTGTAGAGAATATGAGGAAGTCGATTATCCGGGACCGTTATCCATTTAGGGTTAGTAAAAAAATATTTTCTTAATTCCCATTTTACCATATTTTTTTTTGTAACCCTAACCCAACCCATAATCATATAAATAATTAATAATACTTATAATTCATAACCCATCCCCTATCCTAATTTTACCCCAAGGTTCGAAACAAAAAACTTAAGTATTCATGACGAATGATTTTTTAATTGATTTAGGTACAAATATTTTTCTAAAATCATTTTTTTTTTGAAAGATTCTAAAACCGTTCAAAAACTTAATTATATATAATAGTTATTTATAATAATTATCATGTTAAGATACACTCCTTAAATAAATGATCCTAATAAAATAAAAGAGGAAAAATAAATAAATCAAATTGAAATACTCATAAATAAAAAAAAACCCAATTTAAATATATTTTTTGAAAGAAAGAGTATATATAAACCCTAAACCTTTTTTTAAGGAGTATTCTAAATAATTAAAAAAAACAAAAAAATGATCATTTATTTATAATCGATTTTTCTGTAAAAAAAAATACTTAAGTCATCTGAAAAAAAATAGTTAAAAAGGAAAATAGGAAGGAGAAAATGGAAAAGGAGGGCAGAGGATTTGGGCCGTTGGATCACTTTTCTAACTTTAAATCTGAACCACCACTTATGTGGTATATAATAATTAAAAAAACAAAAAAATAATTCTAAAATCATTTTATTTTTAAAGATTCTAGAATCGTTAAAAAACTTAATTATATTATATAATAGTAATTATTATGTTAAGATACACTCCTTGAATAAATGATCCAAATAAAATAAAAGAGAAAAATAAATAAATCAAATTGATATACACATAAATAAAAAAGAAAAAAAAATACCCAATTCAAATATTTTTTTGAAAGAAAGAGTATATATAAACCCTAAACCTTTTTTAAAAGAGTATACTAAATATTTTTTTTAAAAAAGATCATTTATTTATAATCAATTTTTCTGTTTAAAAGAAAAAAAGGGGGCGGACAGTTATGGGAAGTTACGGACGGTTGGAGGAGTGAGGGAGGATTTGGGAAGTTATGAAAAGTTACGGACGATTATGAAAAGTTATTGACGGTTGAAGGAGGGAGGGAGGATTAAGTTATGGATGGTTATGGAAAATTACGGATGGTTATGGGAAGTTACAGACGGTTGAAGGAGGGAGGGAGGATTTGGGAATTTATGGAAAGTTACGGACGGTTGAAGGAGGGAGGGAGGATTTGGGCCGTTAGATCACTTTTCCAACTTTCATTCTGAACCACCACTTATGTAGTAGTTAAGTGGCAGTTTTTCGACCCTATATTGTATAATAATGTTTGATTATTCATAATTTGGATTATTTTATTGGAAAAAAGGTAGAATTATGAGTTAACATGATCGTTGCGTTGCTAAGTTATAAACATAATTTTAAGTAAAGGTCGTTAGGGGTATTGTTGAAAGTTTAAAGTAAGGATAAATTCCCTTGGGGCCCTCCTAGCCCAAATTTTATTCTTTTTTAAGGAGACTCTTTTTTGTAAATCTTAAATAGAGAGTTCTCCTTAAATTATAATTTCGTATACATCCCTCACCCCCGTTGACCAGTCAAATAAAACTTTTAAATATCAAAACTACCCCTACCCCTCAAACAAAACCCACCCCTCCCCTCCCTCCTCCCACATGTACACCAGAAAAAAAACACACACACACACACACTCAATCACTCTCTCTCTCTCCTCTCTCAACCCATCGGCGCAAACTCGACACATCAACGGTAGCTCATCGCCGTCTCCACCATGGCCGCCTATCGCCTCAGATTTGGTCGCTCTTCTCCGGCGAACCCTAGATCTAGTTTGCCTCATCTTCTTTCCCTTCTTCGTTCAAATTCGGCGAGCCCCTTCATCTTCTCCGGCGACCCCTTTCATCTTCTCCGGCGAGCCCCTTCATCGTCTCATCAAGGCCAGGTCCTATGCCACCTTCATTTGGCAAATAATTAGTTAAAGTGTCTAGATCTAAGAAAATATGTATGAAATTTTAAAAGACGAATTTCATGATTCTTGCTTAGATTCAAGCTTACTCGGATTTTGAGACTTTGGTGTTCAAATCTTGGATATTTGTTGATTTTTCTTGTTGGGTTTTTGGACTTCATGGCTCGTTTTTCTTGATTTTTCTCATTTGGCAAATAATTAGTTAAAGTGTCTAGATCTAAGGTGTTGTTTTTTCAATTGCAGGCATAGATGGTCATGAGCAGAGGAGTTTGGAGTGTCAATAAAGCAGTGGTATAGGCTTTTTATTTTAGACTTTTTAAAAAGTTTTATACGTAACTTATATAAAGATGTTTATTCTGAATTTTGAGTTTGTAATCTGATGAGTATTTTGTTAAGTGTGTAATATTGACGTTTTATTATCTGGATCCATTTTGAGTTCGATTTTTTTGTTACTTATAAGACTTTTAAAAAAAATCTTATAAGTAACTTATAAGACTTTTTAAAAAAGTCTTATAAGTAACTTATAAGACTTTTTAAAAAGTTTTAAAAAGTCTTATAAGTTATAGGACTTTTAAGTCTTATAACTTATAAGACTTAAAAGTCTTATAAGTTACTACTTATAAGATTTTTTTACAACACAGTTTCCAATGTTCAAATAGGTCTTATAACTAACTTATAAGACTTTTTAAAAAGTCTTATATGTTACTTATAAGACTTATTAAAAAGTCTTATAAGTTACTACTTATAAGACTTAAAAAGTCTTATAAGTTACTACTTATAAGACTTTTTTACAACACAGTTTCCAATGTTCAAATAGGTCTTATAAATAACTTATAAGACTTTTAAAAAAGTCGTATATGTTACTTATAAGACTTATTAAAAAGTCTTATAAGTTACTACTTATTATAAGACTTTTCTACAACACAATTTCCAATGTTCAAATAGGTCTTATAACTAACTTATAAGACTTTTTAAAAAGTCTTATAACTAACTTATAAGACTTTTTAAAAAGTCTTATATGTTACTTATAAGACTTTTTTAAAAAGTCTTATATGTTTATAAGTCAATTATAAGAGTAATTCGTTGTTATTATGAGAGTAATTCGTTGTTATTATTGAAAATTTTGATTTTTTTGGTTGAAAAAATTGTCTTATAAGTCAATTATAAAAGACAAAGTAGTCTTATAATTAACTTATAAAAGTTGTAAATGTATAAATTATGTGAGTAATTCGTTGTTATTATTGAAATTTTTTATTTTTTTTGGTTGAAAATTTTGTATTATAAGTCAATTATAAGAGACAAAGTAGTCTTATAATTAACTTATAAGAGTTGTAAATGTGTAAATTATGAGATTAATTCGTTGTTAATAATATTTTTTTTGTTGAAAAAATTAAACTGAAATTATTCTGAATCTAATGACTGATTTAAAATACTTGAATTCCTAGTGAGCAATATCTAATTCCCAAAGTTTCAGTGACCAAAGTATAATTTGAATTTTGAAATTGCATCAGTCAGTACAGTACGTTGTACTTGTAAAGAGGGCAAAGAAGGGCATTAAAGTCATTGTATCAAGAAAGGGTGTCTTTGGAATTTTTAAAATGTTATTTTTTAAAATGGGTTTAAATCTCGCATGAGAAGCTCTAGAGGAAGTGGGCCATAAAGTAATTCCATTCTTTATTGCTCCTACACAGATGATTATTAGTACCAGTAATACTAGTGAGGAGATTAATTAATAATCCTGCTTATTTTTATTCGGATAACAAACGAGCCCTAATATTATAAAACTATAATCTAACTGAGAAAATGTCAAAACATTAAATTGAAAATATAAGATTAATTTTTTGCAATCTTACAAGATAATAACTTGTTAAATTTCATAAATAACTTAATCAACGCAAAAATCAATGGATAGTTGGAAAAAAAACTAAGAATTAAGTGATAAAATACCTTTGAGTTATAAAAAAATTAAAATTAAAATTAAAATTAAAATTAAAATGCGAGACGTCTCATCCCGCGTCCCAAACGGGATGTCCCAAGCGTTTATAGGGATTATTATCTCATTCCGTCCCATTTGTATGGCCGGACGATCCCAAATTGACGTCTCTACCATTAAGGACACATCACAGTGAAACGATGAAGTAAAGCAAGCAGTAAAGAAAGAGAGAGAGAATGCTATAAATTATTGTGAAAATGTAGGAGCGATGCGAGATATATATAAAATCCACGAAACATTTATAGTTGGGGTACTTTTGATTCAATTTTTTCTTTTCTTTTTTATTTCTAAATCAATTGAATGTAATCTCATGAAATTGCAAATGAGTAAGGCCATATCATTAGGAAATATTAATTCCTCCATTCCTAACTAATGTCAAATTTTAAACATTTTTGTCAATGTTCAGTATTGTATCCCCTTTGTCTCAAAATAATGAAAAAAAAAATCAAAACTTTACTTGATGAACAAAAACCGAAAATATTTTCATCATTCATTTTCAGACAAATATAATAGAAATTATTAAACCCCTCCGTATCAATTTTATTTTTAGGGCTCGTTTGGTTGCCGAATAAGGATTAGCATTATTATTAATGAGGGGATTATTAATACCCTCATTAATAATCCTTGGTACTAATAATCCTTAGCTTTGGAGTAATCTTGCGTTTGATATAATCAGGATTAAAAAGCTTTAATTCCACATTAGCATTATCTAATGTTTGGTAAGAAATAAATTTATACAGTATTATTTTTTATTTTTCAAAAATACCCCTAATTTATTATGACTATATGTGATGTACCCGATTTTTTGGCGCCCGACAAACTTGGTGTTTGAAAAGATTTTTGGAATGGGTAAATCTTTAGCGGACATTAAAAAATGAACGGAGTCGCCACACCATTTTGGTTTAGGGCTAAAACTTTGAAAAAAGCCCGAAAGTAGAGAAACGAGTCCGGAGGTCACGTTACACTCCGGGAAGAACGTTTGACATTCACCCGAAATGCCTCATATGACGAGTCTTCCATACTCGAAACTTTTTGTGTGTGTGTGTGTGTTTTGAAAAAGATTTTGAGTTAAAAGGATTTTCTGAAAATAAAAGGAACCTGAGGGACTGGACTGAAAATAGTTTAAAAAACAGTGACTAGACTGAAAAAATAACAGAAACTGAAAACTGTTTGCAGATGACAATGTCATCCGCGTGGATGACTTTGTAGTGCAAGTTCATCCGCGCGGACAAGGGTGCAGTCTCAATATTTTACAGTTTCCTAATCAGTCACTGTAATTTTCAGAAACTTAACTAGATTTACAGGACTTAACTGAAAATGTAACTGGAATGCAGAAAATAAAGGACATTTGATTTCTTTGGGCATCCATGTTTGTCCTCTATTTCCCTAGACTTTGATTAGTGGTCATTAGTGATGAATTCACTTAATCAAGCCATCCCTAGGGTACATTAGGACTTTGAAACATGTCATTTGCAAGGGAAGGGGGATTTGACATGAAAAGTAAATTAACAAGAAAATTAGGTCAAGATGTATCAACTTAGAGGAAGATCTCTAAGGTGGTCATAAGAAGGACCATCCTTGAGATCTATACTCAAGTGTATCTCCTACATCTTGTGTGACCTAAATATGTAAGTCTTAAGGATGTTCATCCATAAAAATGGTTCCAAGGTGAACATCTTAGACTAAGGGGGGGGGGGACATTTGCAAGGAAGTAAAAACTATGGACCATTTGAAGTGATCATCTATGGAGATGAACTCCAAGATGACCACATTTTAGGTCAAAAGAGCAAGTAACAATTAGTAATGTAAAGAGACATAAGAGGTAAAAATATGGACCACTTATAGAGAATCATCCATGGAGATGAACTCCATGGATATCCTCTTGGATCCTTGGGACAAAGAGGGAATGGAGGTAAATAACAAGTAAACCAACAATTCTACATCATTTATGTATGAATGTATGTATGAATGAAGGAGATTTGAGTGAGGGAATGAGGATTTTACCAATGTTTCTTGGATTGGTGTTTAGGGTTTGAGTGATTTCAAGGCTTAGAAGGAATTTGGTATTGAATTTGGCGTTGGAGTTGGATTTGAGTGGTGGGAGTGTTTATAGGTTGGCCAGGGTACAATCTCATCTGCGTGGATGAGTTTGAGGCTACATTCTCATCCGCGCGGATGAGATTAACAGCGTGCCTGATTTTTGCAAAAAGTTGTTTTGGCTGTTTTCCCTTGGTCAATATTCTATTCTTTCTTGGAAATGACACATTCCAGCGAGGTCCTAGGCCTTTTTGTTATTCCTAAGAGGTCCTTCCTCATTCAAATTGTCTAAATAATGTCTGAAATGCCCCTAAATGATTATAAATCATTAAATTGGGCAGACGGAACACTAACGACCCAGATTGGGGAACTTACAGTAGCCCCTCGGCGACGGTACTTCCAGGGGAAGTGGGGTCGTCGACAAAAGTGAGGATCCCAATCTGGCAAGCTTTTACTTAGATGGGCGAGGAGGTGACCGAGGCGGTAGGATGGCTGGACCCTTCTAAAGGATTCCTACGTATCCCAGGTGGGAATCAAGCCGATCGTAGTTCAGATCTTGCGGGGGAAAAGAGTGACCAAGGTGGTCAGATGAATAGACCTCCCCACTGCATTTTTTGTTACCGAAGATAGACTCGACTAACGAAGGTGTAGCCGAAGATAGACCCGACTAACGAAGGTGTTGCCGAAGATAGACTCGACTAACGAAGGTGTGGCCGAAGATAGACTCGACTAACGAAGGTGTTGCCGAAGATAGACTCGACTAACGAAGGTGTTGTCGAAGATAGACTCGACTAACGAAGGTGTTGTAAAAGATAGACTCGACTAACGAAGGTGTTGTTGAAGATAAACTTGACTAACGAAGGTGTTGCCGAAGATGGACTCGACTAACTGAGGCGTACTTTTGTTGCCAAAGATGGACTCGACTAACGAAGGAGTCTATACTTGAGGGAGACCATTTGAAGGCGTCTATACCTGAGTGAGACTATTTAAAGGCGTCTATACCTAAGGGAGACTGTTTAAAGGCGTCTATATCTAAGTGAGACTATTTGAAGGCGTCTATACCTAAGGGAGACTATTTGAAGGAGTCTATACCTGAGGGAGACTATTTGAAGGCGTCTATACCTGAGGGAGACTGTTTGAAGGAGTCTATACCTGAGGGAGACTATTTGAAGGCGTCTATACCTGAGGGAGACCATTTGAAGGAGTCTATACCTGAGGAAGACTATTTGAAGGCGTCTATACCTGAGGGAGACCATTTGAAGGCGTCTATACCTGAGTGAGACCATTTGAAGGCGTCTATACCTGAGTGAGACTATTTGAAGGCGTCTATACCTTAGGAAGACTATTTGAAGGCGTCTATACCTGAGGGAGACTGTTTGAAGGCGTCTATACCTGAAGGAGACTATTTGAAGGCGTCTATACCTGGGGGAGACCATTTGAAGGCGTCTATACCTGAGTGAGACTATTTGAAGGCGTCTATACCTGAGTGAGACTATTTGAAGGCGTCTATACCTGAGGGAAACTATTTGAAGGCATCTATACCTGAGGGAGACTATTTGAAGGCCTCTATACCTGAGTGAGACTATTTGAAGGCATCTATACCTGAGTGAGACTATTTGAAGGCGTCTATACCTGAGATAATGAGGGCCTGGTGGCACCTCTGGCTGAGAGAGTGAGGACGATCTTTATTGTTGACTTATCGGCGTTGACTTGCCGTGTCAAGGACGGTCTTCATCGTTGATTCGCCGTGTAGAGGACGGTCTTCGTTGAAGGGAATCGGGCTTCAACTAAGTTTTGTTGAAGGAGGACGGGATTACGTTGAAGGCCGTGTCGAAGGCGTGGGCTTTGGAAGAAATAGGGGACGCGATAAAATCGATTGAGGGACGGTGGACGATCCCACGTGCGTATAGAGGGAGACATGAAGAATTATCCCACAAAACGAAAGTAGGCATGGAGAATTATCTCACAAAACAACAGCGGGCGTGGAGAAATATCTCACAAAATGGCAGCGGGCGTGGAGAATTATCTCACCAAACGAAACTAGGCGTGGAGAAATATCTCACAAAATGAAAGTTGGTGTGGAGAAATATCTCACAAAACAAAAGTAGGCGTGGAGAAATATCTCACAAAACGGCAGCGGGCGTGGAGAAATATCTCACAAAACGGCAGCGGGCGTGGAGAATTATCTCACAAAATGAAAGTAGGTCCTTCGGGTTGTGCTAACGTGTGAAGGGTGATCGACCTAATAGGGACAAGTCTGGAGGTATTTTGACCTGAAGGAGAAGTTTGTTTGAGTTTGCATCTTGCTGGTGATCGTTGACCTTGTAGAAGTTGTTGAACTTGTATTCACCTTGGGACTTCTCGCTGTAGAAGGCTTTGGGTTCGAAAAATTCAAGAACCAGGTTTGAAATGAGAGGGTCCTTGTTAAAAAGGCATCCAAAACTTGGTAATAGGGAAACTAAAGTAAAAGGTGTCAATTTGGTAGAGAGGGACTCAAAGGCACTCTAGTCGAGTTGGCAATATTAACAGCGTGATGTGCGGAAGGGATCTTCAAAATCTTCAAACGTGTTAGCTGAGACGATGATCTTTTGCAAGTGAATCCTTGTACTAGCTAGGGTAGAGACAAATCAATATCTATGACATGGATGCGAGCATGATTTTGATAAGTTTTATTGACGTACCTTTGATGTGCTTACCTGTAGTATGATCTCGTGGAGGAGAGATTGGTTGAGGAAGTCACAGATGCGCGGTCATTGATTTTGAGTGCACCGCATATCAGAGGGATTGAGTCTTAGATTTTTGGTCATTCTCGGGTTATGGCGAAAGGTACTTGAGGCAATCCTACTTGTCAGTCCAGAGATTCGAAAGCTCATTTGTGTTGAGAAGCATTTTGCTGGTGACGATGGTTCTAGAGGGGAAGATGCCGTCTTCACCAATCTGGAGATACTGGAGGCTGTCTTCATCCATTTGTGGACGTTGGAGGTTGCCTTTACCAAGTTACAAACACCGGAGCTTGTCTTTGCCAAGCTGTAGATATGGGGGCTATCTTTGCCGATAGACATTGGGGGTTGCCTTTGCTAAACTGGATATGCTGGAGGCTGTCTTCTCCAAGTCAGAGACACTTGAGGCGGTCTTCATCCATCTGTGGACGTCGTAGGTTATCTTTGTTGGTGTAGTGCCCTAGGCGTTTAGTTATGTTTGACTTATTATCTAAACCACTATGTAATCGTCTTTATCATTTATTATAGAGAAAGCATTATTTGGTTCATTATATGTTTGCATGTTTATTATATTGAACTACGTTCCTAGTTGTTGTGAACAACTAGTATAAGTTGGTAATGGATAATCATGGAGATGATTATTTGCATGTGATGCACATTACACTTATGGATACTTTCTAGAGAACAAGTATTGGACATGACCTACCGATGAGATTTATGACATGGTCTATAGTCATATATGTCGTGAATAAATATCATGATAGTCGTGTTATTGAATCCTTTGTACCTGAGATTATCATCGTCTTCCACATGATGAAGATCGTGTTTGATATAGTCTAACACTATCTTTAATCGGATTGCAATAAGGGCTATGTTAGAATGATTGGATTCTTGTAGGGAAGAATGATAAGTCAAGATGGGATTTATCCCTCTCGTTGAGAGAGATATTTGCTTGGGCCCCTCGATGAATGATGTTGATGAAATGTGTGGCCACACTCAAGTGATTTGATAGAGATCAAATGCATTTGGACTATCAACATATTCGGAGTCGAGAAAGCATTGAACATGTGAGTCGACATGGACCATGACTCATGTTCAATTGGACATCGTGGATAAAGGAATTGTGACATTTGATCTATCAAGGAATCAAGCTTTGATGTTATATTTAATTGGGTGGACATAATGATTTGCTAGAAGTCACTTATGTCTTGTGAGGTCGATGCTTCGAATCACTGCCAACATAAAATATAATTCCTAAAGGGTCACACACAAAGAACGAATTGTACTATGGCTGAAAGTTGGAAATTGGATTTCTGGATACTTGGATTGGACCGTAGGAATGTACCGCGCGGTACATCTTGCATCGCGTGGGACAAGGCCTCTGTTCAGTTCCAGTTTTTGACCGTAGCTTTGTATCGCACGGGAGAGCTAGTCTCGCGTGGAACAAGTTTTTGTTCAAACTCCAGGTTTTTGACTGTAGCGTTGTACTTGTACCGCGCGGGACACGCCAGTCTTGCGCGGGACAAGCCTTTTATTGGGCTCCGGTTTTGGCTAGGAAAAGGGCTCTTTTCCCAAGGGTTAAGGATTCTATAAATTATAAATAAGACTCTTTTGCCTCAGCCAAGATAGACGATTTTTGAGTTTAAGAAACACAAAAATTATTGTTTTGATTGAGAATCAAAGATCAAGTCAACCCCAAATCAATTCCAAATCAGCCATTGATTGTTGAATATCGATTCAACAATCGGAGGATCATCTAGTAATCCTACAAGAATAGTTCTTGGTTCGTTTGCGTGTGGATTACCGATAGAGGGTGATTGCTTTATCACCAAAAGCTTGAAGACTTGCAATCGTTGATTCATCACAAGGCCTAGAACAAGGAAGAAGATTGAAGGTTTGTCATCGATTCTAAGAGTTTGAATCTAAGATCTGTTTTGTGCAACATAATCGCTGTTAAGGTATGTAAATCTATTTCATATGTTTTTAATCTCTTCATGCTAGACGGATCATAGGGCTAGGGTTTTGTTGTTATTTTATGTTCTTTCGCTGCGTTTGTAACCCCAAAACCCAACAGTCTTTACCGAATTGGAGATGTTGAAGGCTTTCGTCTCCAAACTGTATGCACTGAAGACTTTCTTTGCTGAATCGTAGATATTGGGGGTTTGATGGATGTGGTTTTACCCATCCAAAAGATATGTTCCTAAGCTTATTTTTTGTTCGAATCCGTGAGAATTTAATGTATATTTGAGTGCTTTGATAGTTCAGGGAGTTAATAAAGTTGGTGAAGCAAAATGGTCAAGAAAGCTGAAAAAGCCACTGTTGTGATGGGCGACCGCCCAGGATCTTATGGGCGACCGCCCAAGCTAGAGATGACCAAGCCTTGAAACCGCTGTTGGAGTGGGCAACCGCCCAAGGAATGGTGGGCGACCGCCCAGGCTGAAGTCCCACAAGGTGTGAAGTTACTGTACTCATGGGCGACCGCCCAAGGCATTATGGGCGACCGCCCACGTATGATTAACACTGAAGGCCAAACCGCTGTACACATGGGCGACCGCCCATGGCCAGGTGGGCGACCGCCCATGCCCCCGATTTCAGAAGATCAGTTTCCTTTTTCAAGGAGGATTTCATGCCCTTTCCAAAACTTATCCCCTTTCTTCCCCAGAATAAATAGGGAACTTCAGCAACAGTTTTTTTTATGCTTTATTTTTCTTTTGGGGTAATTGGGAAGGCTCAAGGATTGAAGGGTTGTTCATCTTCACCAATCAGGTTTTATGTATTTTTCTTTTTACTCATCTCTTTTGTCTTTTGAGATGAACATGAGTAGCTAAATCTTTTATTTCATGGATTGGATGTAAGCAATATTAGGGTTTTATGCTATAACATTATTTGGTCAATTTAATTTCTCCTTGTTTATCAAAGTGGTTTTCTTTCAATTCTTGAGTTGTCAATCTAATCAATTGTCACTTGTGAATTGTGTGAGTGTTGATTTACGCAGTAACTTGGTTGATTAACACCGACTAAACTTTGATAATTAAATCTAATTGGCATCGTAACTGAGTCAAGAAGGTTTAGGTTCTTTTTATCTTTTGTTCTTATTGAATTCTTTGTTTATTAATTCGACGTAATTGAAAGATAATAAACATGAATAGAAGGGTTGCAAATCGCACACCAAACCGTCCCAACCCTTATTATTGTGATTGAACCCTAGGAAATAATTGACCATTTTATTCTTAAAAATAGCATAAATCCTTGGTACTGTGAAACTCCAATCCATGAATTCCTTTTAATCTGATTTTAATCCTTGTCTCTTGTTGCTTGATTGCTTGATTGCTTTTCTTTTTAGTATTTTATTTAATTAAGTTTTTAATTTAAATCAAACAAACAAACCCCCCCCCCTTTTGGTTACTTTTCACTAATTAAATTAACTTGTTAAAACCAACGAGTCTCTGTGGTTCGACCCCTGCTCGTGCATATTGCTACACCGGTAGCGAGTACACTTGCTCGGTAATTTATTACACAGTGGATTTACGTCCATCAAGTTTTTGGCGCCGTTGCCGGGGACTTGTTGTGATTTTTAACAAGTTTTTTTTAATCGGTGCATGCTTGGTCGGCGTTCTTTGAATCCTAATCTGGAACCATTGAACGACGACATTAATAGGTTGGGTCAGTATTTACGAGATTTATACTTAACAGAGGGCAATCCACTCGAAAGTGACCTAGAGACTTCTTCCACCGAGGGAGAAGAAAATTTTAATTTTGAAATGGCGGACCAAGTCATGAATGCGTTTGCTAGGCCAAGAGTCGACACATCGGTGTCGTGCATAGTGTTGCCCGATGCAGCACTAGCCTATGAAATCAAAGGCCAATATTTTAACATGATTCCTAATTTTTATGGCCTTGCCGGTGAGGATGCGTTAGCGTTTTTGAGAGAATTTATGTCTACCTTGAGTGGGTTCCCTACAAAAGAGGGTGTTACCTCGGAGCACTTGAGACTGAAGTGCTTCCCATATGCATTGAAAGACAAAGCCAAAACGTGGCTATTGTTACTCCCTCCCCGTAGCATCACAACTTGGGATTCTTTACATGATGCTTTTCTTACTAAGTTTTACCCTTATGATGCATTAACAAATTTTAGGGTGAAAATTATGGGATTTGCACAGGAACCGGGGGAAGCCTTCCACGAGGCATGGGATAGATTTAGGATGCTACAAATTCAATGCCCGCACCATAATTTTCCTGCTTCTATGCTGCATCAAACATTTTATGGGGCTTTATCCCCTGAATACCAATCAATGGTTGATAATGCAGCAGGAGGTAGTTTGGGAAGTAAGACTGTCCAACAATGCCAAGAACTGTTTGAGATGTTGAGTGCTAACTCTCAACAAAAGGGATCTAGGGGGGTAACAAGGGGAGTGCATGAGGTAGGGTTGAACAACGAGTTGGCTAAGCAGTTTGCATTACTGAACCAAAGATTTGATAATTTAGCTTTGCAAAATGCTTCTTCTTCTTCTGTGCCTTCTACTGCTCATGTTGTAAATGATTTTTGTGCTAATTGTGGTCCTAACACTCATGCTACTAACGTGTGTCAAAGTGGTTTGTTGTTTAATCCTGAATAGGCATATGCAATGCAAGGATTTGGCCAGCGGTTCCCTCAAAACAATAATCCTTTTCGAACACATACAACCCGGGTGGAGGCAACACCCAAATTTTTCATGGGGAGGCAATCAAGAACAAAATAAGCCTCTCCATCCTCAAGCTCCACCGGGACAGTATGAGCAAAAAAGGGAACCGTGGGAAGTGGCCATGGAGAAACTGCAAGCTGAAAATAATCAATTGAGGGCGGAAAGTCAACAAGCTTCCAAGAATCATGAAGCTACCCTTCAAAAGTTGGAGACTCAAATTGGGCAATTAGCAACCTCCCTACAAGGTCATAAGTCTGGGACCTTTCCGAGCCAACCACATCAAGCAAATGCCATTATCACTCTGCGAAATGGCAAACAGGTAGGTAGTGAGGTACTTTCTCCTTCATCTTCTTTCCCCCCTCCTGTTGTAGATAAGAATGCTAATGTGGATAATGATGATGTTGGTTGTGATAAGAGTACATGTGATATGGGGGAAAATTCTAAAGTTGATTCTCCACCCCCCATGCCATATGTACCTCCTGTACCGTTTCCCTGAAGATTTTTAAAATATAAATTGGATAAGCAAATGTCGGAGTTGATGAACATGTTTTCTAAGGTGAACATCAATATCCCTTTACTCAATGTGATCAAAAACATTCCTGCTTATTCCAAATTTTTCAAAGAATTAAATTCCAAGAAACATAGGTATGGGACAGATGATAGAGTAGTGATGAGTGAAAATGCTAGCGCAGTGGTACAACATAGTCTTCCACCCAAATTGAAAGACCCCGGAATTTTTCTGATTTCTATTACTATGGGGGGATCAAAGAGGGTAAAAGCTATGTTGGATCTTGGAGCTAGCATTAATTTGTTGCCATATTATTTGTACGAGGAGTTGGGTTTACCCGAATTAAAACCCACCACAATGGCCCTACAACTGGCGGATCGGTCCATTAAAAGACCTGTGGGCATTGTGGAGGATGTTTTAGTTCAGGTAAATTCAATCATTGTGCCTGTTGATTTTGTGGTGCTTGAAATGCCAAAAGGTGAAGGAAGTTGCCGTGATTCACCCATATTACTTGGGAGACCTTTCATGGCGACGACCAACACCATTATTAATGTGAGAAATGGCAAACTGTCTATGACAGTGGCGGGTGAGAAAATTGAAATTTCTGTGTTTGATGCCATGAAATATCCTAGTGATGATAGTGAGGAGTGTTCATATGTTGATAATCGTGAAGCTTTGTCAAATGACGGTGAGAATTCTAGGGATAGTGCGGGTTCCCACTTGTGTGCCATGAAAAATAAGGCCGACAATCTTGGTTCTTGTGATGGCCCGTATCACCCCCTAGACCGATCCCAAAAGGGGTCGATGTCCCCATTAAAATCTTTCTTTCCGCTTAAGTCTACTAATATTGATGCATGTGATAAAATGGAAGAGTGTTGTTCTATTGATATTTCTGATGCTTTGTCTGTCAAGATGCATGTTCAGGATGCTTGCAATTTTGTGAAGGAGAAAGAGGTGCTTGATTGTGATAAGAATAAGGCACCAACTGAGTTTGGGGGAGAGGCTCCCAAGAAAAAGAAATTGAAGAAAAAGAAAAAGAGCAAGAAAAAGGTTAGAAAAATCCCTTGGGCTCCACCCGAGTTTGTAGCCAAGGGCGAATTTTTGTGGAAAGTGGTGGGCATTTGTGCCCGAGAATGTGCGAAGTGGGCCAAGGGAAGGAAAGCCAAGGCCAAAGGGAATGTGGTCACATCAAATCCCATTTAGTTGGGAGCAATGGTCGGGCTAACGACCTTAAACAAATGCGCTAATTGGGAGGCAACCCAAGTAGGTAAATTTTTATTGCTTTCTTTATTTGCTTTGTGTGTCATATCGTCCTTTGAACCCGAGGCATGTTGTTGTCCTCTTTGCTATGAGGACATAGCATGTTTTGAGTTTGGGGGTAGATATCTCCCCGAGTTTGTGGGTTTATAGGGGAGTGTATATAGTGTCACCCTCTTAAAAAAGTAGAAAATTTTAAAAATCTTTGTTCTCATTATATGTTTGGAAGTTGGCCAACGTCCGTGATGATATGAGGGATTTTGATTGAGTTTTGCTATGTTTGTGCCAATTTGAATTTATTTATTGTAATTGCATTAATACATGTAAAACACAATTGCACCACCATTCACTCCCATTATATTTCTTGATCATGGTCTTTAATTTAGGTGTCCTTTATGGGTTCACTTTGACATTCTCGGGGGTCCTAGAACATGATTGCATGCTTGTCAATAACAAATCAATAGATTACTTGGTATTTATGGCTTATCTTTCTTTAACAACCCTCTTGTGAGCCTTCGACTTTCTTGTCACTGTATATAAATTGTCACTTGATCCCTTTTGAGCCTGTTTAGAAAGAGTGGAAATCTAGACCACCATTCGCCTTCATTTGATGCCTAATCCCTAACCCTTGACACCTAGAATAGGTTTATCCCACCTTTGCAAGAATGTGGAATTAGAAAAGGTTAGTTTGGGGGTTACATGGGAAATTATGGGAATGAGTGAGGAAGGTCAAAAGTTGGAAATATGATTCGTATTGTATAAAAGGGGGCTATAAAAAAAAAAAAAAAAAAAAAAAAAAAAAAAATCAATCAAATGTGTGCCCCCTAATTCTGTGAAGTATGTTTGATGAGTGATCTATTTTGAGAGAGGGAATGCTTTCAACCCCAAGTGTACAAAATATGAACAAAGTTCTAGTTTGGGGGTTGAAGCATTGGGGAAACAAAGGTGAGCGGAAAAGCTGAAATTCCGGAATGTGTTATATGCAATGGAAGGCTTTTAGTTTCACATTCTTGTATTTGTATGTCCATTCCTTCGTTTGTACCCGTGAGCCTAGCCCCACATTTGCTGTGGTCTAAACTTTGAGCCATATTTTTGTTCAATATTGAGTAATCGGGTTGACAAGTGTGTAATCATGCGTATGAGTATCCTTGTGTATGCAACTGTATTGTTATCTGTGATGTAGAGCATGTGTTAGTGAACCCATAAACAATCTTATCTTGTTGATCATGATCTCCCATAATTCATTCATCATTCAGGCCGAGGTGGAAAATTGTGGGTTAGATGCATTAATGTAATTGTAATTGCATATTCATTTTGGCACTTGTGCAGCACATTTACGTGAGAATCTGAGACTTCTTTGGCCGACAACCTTGTATATTTTGAGAGCATATCAAAAATATTTTGTGTTTATTGTTTTTATTTATTAGGGTACTTTTGTTCTTGTTTAATTTTGTTTTACTCGGGGACGAGCAAAAGGTAAGTTTGGGGGTATTTGATGGATGTGGTTTTACCCATCCAAAAGATATGCTCCTAAGCTTATTTTCTGTTCGAATCCTTGAGAATTTAATGTATATTTGAGTGTTTTGTTAGTTCAGGGAGTTAGTAAAATTGGTGAAGCAAAATGGTCAAGAAAGCTGGAGAAATCTCTGTTGTGATGGGCGACCGCCCAGGACTTTATGGGCGACCGCCCAAGCTTGAGATGTCTAAACCTTGAAACCGCTGTTGGTGTGGGCGACCGCCCAAGTAATGGTAGGCGACCGCCCATGATGAAGTCCCACAAGGAGTAAAGTTGCTGTACTCATGGGCGACCGCCCAAGGCATTATGGGCGACCGCCCACGTATGATTAACACTGAAGGCCAAACCGCTGTACACATGGGCGACCGCCCATGGCCAGGTGGGCGACCGCCCATGCCCCCGATTTCAGAAGATCAGTTTCCTTTTTCAAGGAGGATTTCATGCCCTTTCCAAAACTTATCCCCTTTCTTCCCCAGAATAAATAGGGAACTTCAGCAACAGTTTTTTTTTATGCTTTATTTTCTTTTGGGGTAATTGGGAAGGCTCAAGGATTGAAGGGTTGTTCATCTTCACCAATCAGGTTTTATGTATTTTTCTTTTTACTCATCTCTTTTGTCTTTTGAGATGAACATGAGTAGCTAAATCTTTTATTTCATGGATTGGATGTAAGCAATATTAGGGTTTTATGCTATAACATTATTTGGTCAATTTAATTTCTCCTTGTTTATCAAAGTGGTTTTCTTTCAATTCTTGAGTTGTCAATCTAATCAATTGTCACTTGTGAATTGTGTGAGTGTTGATTTACGCAGTAACTTGGTTGATTAACACCGACTAAACTTTGATAATTAAATCTAATTGGCATCGTAACTGAGTCAAGAAGGTTTAGGTTCTTTTTATCTTTTGTTCTTATTGAATTCTTTGTTTATTAATTCGACGTAATTGAAAGATTAATAAACAGGAATAGAAGGGTTGCAAATCGCACACCAAACCATCCCAACCCTTATTATTGTGATTGAACCCTAGGAAATAATTGGCCATTTTATTCTTAAAAATAGCATAAATCCTTGGTACTGTGAAACTCCAATCCATGAATTCCTTTTAATCTGATTTTAATCCCTGTCTCTTGTTGCTTGATTGCTTTTCTTTTTAGTATTTTATTTAATTAAGTTTTTAATTTAAAGCAAACAAACAAACCCCCCCCCTTTTTGGTTATTTTTCACTAATTAAATTAACTTGTTAAAACCAACGAGTCTCTGTGGTTCGACCCCTGCTCGTGCATATTGCTACACCGGTAGCGAGTACACTTGCTCGGTAATTTATTACACAGTGGATTTTTGTCCATCAAGTGGCAAAAACTTGATGGACAAAAATCCACTGTGTAATAAATTACCGAGCAAGTGTACTCGCTACCGGTGTAGCAATATGCACGAGCAGGGGTCGAACCACAGAGACTCGTTGGTTTTAACAAGTTAATTTAATTAGTGAAAAATAACCAAAAAAGGGGGGGTTTGTTTGTTTGATTTAAATTAAAAACTTAATTAAATAAAATACTAAAAAGAAAAGCAATCAAGCAATCAAGCAACAAGAGACAAGGATTAAAATCAGATTAAAAGGAATTCATGGATTGGAGTTTCACAGTACCAAGGATTTATGCTATTTTTAAGAATAAAATGGTCAATTATTTCCTATGGTTCAATCACAATAATAAGGGTTGGGACGGTTTGGTGTGCGATTTGCAACCCTTCTATTCCTGTTTATTAATCTTTCAATTACGTCGAATTAATAAACAAAGAATTCAATAAGAACAAAAGATAAAAAGAACCTAAACCTTCTTGACTCAGTTACGATGCCAATTAGATTTAATTATCAAAGTTTAGTCGGTGTTAATCAACCAAGTTACTGCGTAAATCAACACTCACACAATTCACAAGTGACAATTGATTAGATTGACAACTCAGGAATTGAAAGAAAACCACTTTGATAAACAAGGAGAAATTAAATTGACCAAATAATGTTATAGCATAAAACCCTAATATTGCTTACATCCAATCCATGAAATAAAAGATTTAGCTACTCATGTTCATCTCAAAAGACAAAAGAGATGAGTAAAAAGAAAAATACATAAAACCTGATTGGTGATGATGAACAACCCTTCAATCCTTGAGCCTTCCCAATTACAATGGAAAAATAAAGCATAAAAAAAAACTGTTGCTGAAGTTCCCTATTTATTCTGGGGAAGAAAGGGGATAAGTTTTGGAAAGGGCATGAAATCCTCCTTGAAAAAGGAAACTGATCTTCTGAAATCGGGGGCATGGGCGGTCGCCCACCTGGCCATGGGCGGTCGCCCATGTGTACAGCGGTTTGGCCTTCAGTGTTAATCATACGTGGGCGGTCGCCCACCTTGCCTTGGGCGGTCGCCCATGTGTACAGCAACTTTACTCCTTGTGGGACTTCATCATGGGCGGTCGCCTACCATTACTTGGGCGGTCGCCCACACCAACAGCGGTTTCAAGGTTTAGACATCTCAAGCTTGGGCGGTCGCCCATAAAGTCCTGGGCGGTCGCCCATCACAACAGTGATTTCTCCAGCTTTCTTGACCATTTTGCTTCACCAATTTTACTAACTCCCTGAACTAACAAAACACTCAAATATACATTAAATTCTCAAGGATTCGAACAAAAAATAAGCTTAGGATCATATCTTTTGGATGGGTAAAACCACATCCATCAGGGTTGCCTTTGCCAAACTGGAGATGCAGGAGGCTGTCTTCTCCAAGTTAGAGACACTTGAGGCGGTCTTCATCCATCTGTAGACGCCGTAGGTTGTCTTTGCCGAACTGGAGATGTCGGAGGCTGTTCAAGTCGTAGACACTTGAGGCGGTCTTCATCCATCTGTGGACGTCGTAGGTTGTCTTTACCGAACTGGAGATGTCGAAGGCTGTCGTCTCCAAACTGTATGCCCTAAAGACTTTCTTTGCCGAACCGTAGATACCGAAAAATGTCTTCACAGACTTGAGGCATTTGAAACGAAGCTGATGTAGTTCTGGAGCCAAGATGATGTTGACTTGATGTGTCTGAGGCTAAGATGATGCAGGATATAGGTATCTGAATCAGGCTGATGTCGAATTGAGGTGTCTGGGCACAAGCTGACGTGGGCTTGAGGTGTCTGAACCAAGATGGTGTGGAAACGAAGGTCTTGCTAGTCATTTGGGCAGTTCTGTTGAAGTCATTGGAATTACGCTTCAGTGGAGACCATCCTTGTTGCGGAGAGGCTTCGGGTAGTGACGAAAAACTGGTCTTTCGTGCTTGAGTTGCTACATTTGTTAGTAGAGGGACAAATGCATATATGACATTCATGATGATGGATGCATGCATAGAATGAAAATAATTCACAATCTCTTAGGGTCGTTTCTATTGATTCATGTTTTGTGCATGCTACATGAGCCCTGTGGAGATTTTTTGTGGGGATGCATGGTGTTGAGAGGGTTTGTATGTGTCGTGGACTGCTTGGGACAAGTTTTAAGCAGGCGAGGTAATATCCTTTGGTTGCAGACTGAACTGCATGTCGTTGTTGAGGTCTTGTTGTAGGTCAACAGTATCATGGGGATCTCAATTCTGATCTTGGGAAGAAATTGGATTTGAACCCCGGGTCTCGATTGAAATTTCTTTTCAATCTCGGACATTTGAAGCTGATGCTGACAGGTTCTAGAATCAAAAGTACATTGATATGAATGAACCCTCTTTCGCTTGGGTTAGAATGACTTGGCGAAATGCTGATACGAGGAGATTCCAAGTTCTCAACCTCTAATGATGCAGGGAGTTGCCATATACTAAGTTCTAAAGCTGAAACTCCAAGATAATTGTTGAGGTGACTAGACCTTTCTTCTGAAGATAGGTGTGACTTGACAAATCCCCATTCCTAGGAAACGACATGGCGAAAGCCACAGAAGCTTTCTATAAATGACTTGATGAAGCCCCAGGTTCGACAAAGCGTCACGACAGAGGTCCAATTAATGGTTTGACTTTAAAACTGACATACTGATGAAGTACCGAGCCGATCAATCAACGTGAGAGACATCAAGGTGAAGTTGATGTAACCCCAGATTCATTGCAGCATTACGTCATGAAGTGAGAAACCCATCTTTGATAACAACTATGCAACTAGAATCCTCGAGGTGAAATTGACAACAACTATGCAACTAGAATCCTCCCATCGAAGGGTGTCTTCCATATGGGAACTATTAGCCATAGTGGCACTTGGCTTGTTCATGGCTTCAATCATATTTACCCTATGGTTGTTCTTAGGGAAGGGATTGTTGGCTGTGTTGGGCCCTTCGGGTATCTCAAACTTACCCTTTTCGATCAGTTCTCACATCGCCCTTTTAAGGAGCATGCAATTATTAGTAACGTGCCCATGATACTAGTGGAAAGCACAGTGCTTAGTTGTGTCCAAAGGGATATTGGGATCCCTGGGTTGATAGTTGTCCAAAGGTCTGATCAGACCTTCCTTCACAAGTCCCTGAAAGACTTCACTCAGAGGCATTCTGAAATCTTCAAGCCTTAGACTCCGCGGTTTGGGCGCATCACCTTTCCTTGGCACGAAAGTAGTGGCATTGTTGCAATCCTGGCCCGCATAGTTAATTGCTTCCTTGCCTTTTGGGCAGGATAGGAGCTGGATTAGAGGCAGAAGCTCGATACCGATAAGTAGGAGCAGCGGCTATCTGTAGGTCAAATTTTAGCCCCAGAACTGACCATTGCACGCAGATCTGGATAGGGGAAGTTACTGAGGGACGTTCTCAAATGAGGCTTCAAGTAGGCTTGGAAAATATCCAACTGTTCTTCATCGAAAGGGGGAATTGCCATCTCACTCATCTTGAGGTTTCAACGCTTGTAAAAGTCCCCAATAGTCTCATCGGGACATTGTACAGTCGTCTGCAAGTCTTCCCGGTTTGTTTCCCATTCCAAATTGGCTTTGTACTTCTCGGTAAAAGCATTAGTGATCTGTTCCCGAGTAGCCCTAGCCTCAGGCTTCAACCAGAAGAATCATTTTAGAGCGCCCATCTTTAAGGAGAGACTGGAGTAGTCATCTAACTGCTGATTCGTACGTCCTTTGACATTCATGGCTAGGGTATAAGTATCCAAGTGGGTCTTAGGACATGCAGTCTCGTTAAATAACTCTAGATTGGGCATCATGAACTTATGAGGTAGAGGCACAATGGAGTTGGGATATGTGGGTCGGAGAGCAGCTTTCTTCCCTGTCAACTCATCAACCTGTGCTTTTATTTACTTCAGTTGTTCCATGAACCAAGCAAGTTGAGAGTCCTATGGCGGAGCCAAGATGGTTGGGCCGGTGACAGAGCTGGAGAAAGGATTCACCATGGGTGGCAAACTGGTGGAAGGGATGGCTGAACCTGGGATGTAAGTGTTAACCTGTCCTTGGCCTAAGTTGCCCTGAGGGGTATAAGTAGGACCATGAGCATAAGGATTGAATCTGAAGGCATGTTGTTGATTCCCTGTCGGCAAGATGGGTGGAGGCAAACCAGAGGTGGCCGGGTAACCCAGGCCTAGGCTCAAAGTGTAGTTTAAAGGAGGGCTGAGACTCCTGATTCTGAATTGCACTTTCGGTCGGGGTGGCGGAGTAAAAACCCGAAGGGTACTGTGGATAGGACGAGTTGGATGAGACGGGAATAGAGGTTTTCTGTCCCATGGAGGCGGTCATGAAGGGATCTTGTGCGACTTGTGCGGTGCCGGGGGTTGGCTGTCTTGAACTGGATTGCTGTTAAGGCAGCCCAAACTGCTGGGGCGGAGAAGTTCCAAACTGATCCGTAGTTGACTGCCATCCCAAACCCAACTGAGAAGTCATACCAAGCCGCTATAACTGAGAAGCCCCTGACTGATCTGTACCAAACTGCTGAGGCATACCAAACTGTTGCGACATACCGAGCTGACCCCGACTGCGTTAAGGCATACCATACTGGCCTAAATCGGACCGAAGTCAATTCGTTCCCCCAAACGACTGTCCTGGATCAAACTGTGAAGGTATACCAGACGGATCTGAGAGGATGGCTGATTCATAGGTTGAGAAGAATGTGGCCCGGTGGAGGTTCCATATAAGGAAGGTGGTGGCATTCGGTGGTAGTTTATCTGACCAAATCATCTAGCTTGCTAAGGGAAATGTCAAAGTCTATTGAATTCACAGAGCTTGAATCATAAAACTCAATCATGTTTACACTCGTGTTGTTTGGGAAATGATCATTGGCAGTGTTGAGATCATTGAGGCGCTCGAGTTGGCCCTCCTTAATTAGCCCCCAAATTGCCTTTCTCAAAGCTATACAGTTGTCGATTGTATGACCGTGATACTGGTGGAAAGCACAGTGCTTAGTGGTGTCCAAAGGGATGTTGGGGTCCTTGGGCTGATAGTTTTTCATGGGTTCGAGGAGACCCGACTTTACCAAGCCATTTAAAACTTTGCTTAAGGGCACACCCAAATCCTCAGGATGTGGTTTCTCCCTTAGGGGGGAATAAACTCTTAGTGCTCTTTGATTCGAGCCTTTGTCATTGACTTGGTCATCATTCTGAACAGAGTTTGCCAGTTTTGGTCCATTGGGGCACTCAAGCTTGCCCCCTTCGATTAACCCTTGAACCGCCTCTTCAAGGCTGTGCAGTTGTCGGTCGTGTGGCCATAATGACTATGGAAGGTGCAATGCTTACTCAAGTCGAGGGGTGCATTTGAGCTCCTTGGATGGTAGTCCCTGAGAGGCTCCAGAAGGCCTAGCTTTACTAAAGCCTTGAAAATTAAGCCCATGGGCATCCCAAAATCATCAAAATGTTCTTGCTGCCTTAGAGGACCACTATTACTTGGTTCCTTTTGGATGTCGTCAATTGTACACAATGCCTTCTTTCCTTTATTGGATGTTTCAGTCGTGTTGGAAGGGTAAGGTTTATAGCGGTGAGACATGTTCAGACCAGTAGTGCTTCCCCGTGCACGAACCCCTTTGATGTAACCATCGATGTAAGCATTGAGATTTGACTTTGTGTAAAACTCCTTTGTGTCAGATACGCAAGATTGATATGTTGAGATGGCTCGAGTCGAGCGATTGTCCATACTCTCGTTGCTAGGCTTTTCTTGTATTTTCTTAATTGGTTCTACCAATATTCCTTCAAACGAGTCAATAGGAACACTAGGACTGCACGACCCCGCCACAAGATTGGCATTAGCAAATGAAACCACAGTAGGAAGTACCTTAGTGGGAGGAATGACAATCTGAGCATTCACAGCGTGACCGTAACCCTCCTCATAAGTCAATCTTGAAGCATATGAATACGGACCAAAGGATCGGGGTTGGTGAGACTTTTAAGGGGCCTCATAAGGTCTGGCAGCTGCCGAAGATGAGGATATATGGCTCGTAATGGCTGGATACCAGGGAGTAGTGATTGCGGATCCAAAAGGCTTCTGAAGATATGAGGTTTGAGGGACCGTAAAAGTAGGACTGAACGTGTCTTGACCATACTGAGGAACGTGACTAGAAGAGTAATGTGTATACTGTACTTGATGAGCAGGAGTAGCTTGCGTAATAGTCGGGTGAAGAATTGGATGAGTAGCATTTGACCTTGTCGGACTTCCCAACTGGAGGGGCGGGGTAGAGCTTGGAGGATGATGTGAATACGGTGAGCCTGATGAAGTGGTGATAAAAGCCTGGTGGCCCATGTGAGCTTGCAGTATCGCAGGGGCAAGTGGGCCTTGATAATTGACGGAAGCAAGCTGACCCCCTCGAACCATGGGGCCTGAGAAGCGAACTGACCCAAAATGGCTTGCAGAGCCATGTCAAATTTCTAGGCTTGAGAAGTTGCGAACTGACCCATTCCAAGCTGATGACCCGAACCAGGCTGAGGCTGCGAAGTAGTAAACTGACCCATTCCAAGTTGTGGGGCGAAAGCAAACTGATTCAAACCCAGTGGTGAGACCTGAGAGGCATCGGGGGCGGGTTGACCTAGATCAAACTGCTGAGGTGTACAAAGCTGTTGGGTCTGAGAGGCAGACCGAGTCATAGGCCGAGGAATGCTTGGCCCATTAGTAGTTTCACACGAAAAGGAGCGGGGCATCCGACGGTAGCCGGCATGACCAAGGAGGGAATTAGCATCATCCTCCGCATCAACCGTAAAGGTCCCTTTAGGGTTGTGAGTAATTGCTAGTCCATGGTAGGGATGGCCAAAACCGGTCCGGGCCCGGTTTCAGTTCGAAAACCGCCGGTTCCGATTCGGCAATATGGTGACCCTTAACCGGCCAGGCCTAACCCCGGATCCGGTTACTCCGGTTTCGATTTTCTCCCCGGTTTGCTCCGGTTCCGGGCTTTTCGGTCCGACTCTATTGAAAAACAAGGAATTTTCGTCCGGTTCACGATTTCGGTTCCGGTCCGATTCACCATTTTTGTGACTCTTAACCGGCCCTTATCCAAACCGGTTTCGGTTACCCCGGTTCCGGTTTTTGTGGCGGTTCATGGCAGTTTCGGGCTTTTTCGGTCCGGTTTCGGTCCGGTTTTCCGGTTCCGGTCCGGTTTGGCCATCCCTAGTCCATGGCTTCTAACACTTTCCAATAACTGATTGATCTGAGCCTTTTGGTGTTGCCTCATCTGTTCCAACATCTGATTCCACAGTTCGGCATTCTGCGAATTCTCTGGGTGCGGAGTCGTACGTCCCCCACTATTCTCCTCTGAGCTGGCCATTCTGAAACTCTGAGCTGAAGCGAAGGAAGAAACCGATGAAGTATCTGATTTCAGAACGATTGAGCTGAACAAACGATGACCCGGGATCTTGATCCAAACTTTTCTTACTGTGGAAGGCACAAAAGGGTGCGGTTCAGACTAGGGAAAGCGAAATAGGTTGGTGTTTGGGCTTAGGGCTCATGCAACATGCGATTATTTGTTCGAGTTTACTTAAAACGCCTTTTCTCAAATCCTAAATGGTTGGAAAAGATTGCTCTTTTTTTTTCTTTAAGCTATTCTAAGTCCTGGATCAGTGGGACCCATTACTACGCCTATAGACCCCTCAACCTGTAACCTCGAACAAGGGTTCCATAGGGAAAGCGGGTCCCACCAACTGAAAATGAAAATGAACCTAAGGTTTGGCGGTCATGAAGTCTTAACGCGCACTCGATGCAAATTACGGGCAAAGCCAACGTCGAGGGTCAAGATCAAGTCAAGGTGGCTGTCGAAAAGTCGGCATGACCTTGACTGATAAGCGTCCACGAAGGATTTTGACTCGCCATTGGCTAAGCGGTAATTAAACATGGACTGGGCGTTAATCCTTGATGACTCGGTGTCACACCGGGAGCCGGTGCATAAGCCGTGCGGGTCAAAGTCAAAGTCTAAGCGCCAGTCAAGATCGAGTCAAAGTTCATGACGGAAAACCGTCATGACCTCGACTGATTTAGGTCCACGAAGGATCCTGACTCGTCACGTTGACTGGGGTTTGACCGATACGAGGTATGCACTGACGCGGCCTGACACGGACCAGACCAAAAACCAACCAAGTCTCGGACAAAAATGTGTGTCACGGACAAGTGCAGGGTAGACACGAGTGTAAACAAAGGGCTGTTTGGGTCGTCCCATGCTCGCACCGAGAGGCGTAGTAAGGCCTCCCGGGCTGCTACTGAGATTTCTCGGGTCAAGGACGTAGTGTGCAGTGTACGGTCAACGTGCGCGTAGTGTGCGGCAGTCTAAATTCTTTTCTGAGTAAAAACAGGGATTTTCAAATGTGTCTTAAAGGCATGATGCATGCAAAAGATTTTTGAAAAGAATTTATTATTATTATTATTTTTGAAAACATTTTCGAAAATATTTTGAAAGCATGTAAGCACATAAGCACATAAAATTTGAACAGTCAAAGTTATCGTAAGGGAGGACTGCCTCCCTTTTCAAACATCACAAATCCACGGTCCCACAGTCAAACTTTGGATTCTCCCGGCAGGGTCAAACCAATAGCAAAATATCATGGCAAGACAAATGTACACAAGGAAACAAACACGAAAACATAAAGTTTCAAGTATTGGGACGGAAGCTTGACCCACGAAAGCTAAAAAAAAAAGACAAGTTTTTTTTTTTTTTGAAAGACGAGTTTTTTTTAAAAGCTATATATCCCCAGCGGAGTCGCCACTGTGATGTACCCGATTTTTTGGCGCCCGACAAACTTGATGTTTGAAAAGATTTTTGGAATGGGTAAATCTTTAGCGGACTTTAAAAAATGAACGGAGTCGCCACGCCATTTTAGTTTAGGGCCAAAACTTTGAAAAAAGCCTGAAAGTAGAGAAACGAGTCCGGAGGTCACGTTACACTCCGGGAAGAACGTTTGGCGTTCACCCGGTATGCCTCATATGATTGTCTTCCATACTCGAAACTTTGTGTGTGTGTGTGTGTGTGTGTTTTGAAAAAGATTTTGAGTTAAAAGGATTTTCTGAAAATAAAAGAAACCTGAGGGACTGGACTGAAAATAGTTTAAAAAACAGTGACTAAACCGAAAAATAACAGAAACTAAAAATTGTTTGCAGATGACAATGTCATCCGCGTGGATGACTTTGTAGTGCAAGTTCATCTGCGTGGACAAGGGTGCAGTCTCAATATTTTACAGTTTCCTAATCAGTCAATGTAATTTCCAGAAACTTAACTAGATTTACAGGACTTAACTGGAAATGTAACTGGAAGGCAGAAAATAAAGGACATTTGATTTCTTTGGGCATCCATGTTTGTCCTCTCTTTCCCTAGACTTTGATTAGTGGTCATTAGTGATGAATCCACTTAATCAAGCCATCCCGGGGGTACATTAGGACTTTGAAACATGTCATTTGTAAGGGAAAGGGGGATTTGACATGAAAAGTAAATTAACAAGAAAATTAGGTCAAGATGTATCAACTTTAGAGGAAGATCTCTAAGGTGGTCACAAGAAGGACCATTCTTGAGATCTATACTCAAGTGTATCTCCTACATCTTGTGTGACCTAAATATGTAAGTCTTAAGAATGTTCATCCATGGAAATGGTTCCAAGGTGAACATCTTAGACTAAGGGGGGACATTTACAAGGAAGTAAAAACTATGGACCATTTGAAGTGATCATCTATGGAGATGAACTCCAAGATGACCACATTTTAGGTCAAAAGAGCAAGTAACAATTAGTAATGTAAAGAGACATAGGAGGTAAAAATATGGACCACTTGTAGAGAATCATCCATGGAGATGAACTCCATGGAGATTCTCTTGGATCCTTAGGACAAAGAGGGAAGGGAGGTAAACAACAAGTAAACCAACAATTCTACATCATTTATGTATGAAATGTATGTATGAATGAAGGAGATTTGAGTGAGGGAATGAGGGTTTTACCAATGTTTCTTGGGTTGGTGTTTAGGGTTTGAGTGATTTCAAGGCTTAGGAGGGATTTGGTGTTGAATTTGGTGTTGGATTTGAGTGGTGGAAGTGTTTAAGGTTGTTTGGAGTATAAATTTTGGCAGAGTAACAGTAGGAAATGGGATTTCTTGGCCTTTTGAAACTAAGGGGGAAGGGCTGTATTTATAGGTTGGCCAGGGTACAATCTCATCTGCGTGGATGAGTTTGAGGCTACAATCTCATCCGCGCGGATGGGATCAACAGCGTGCCTGATTTTTGCAGAAAGTTGTTTTGGCTGTTTTCCCTTGGTTAATATTCTCTTCTTTCTTGGAAATGACACATTCCAGCTTGGTCCTAGGCCTTTTTCTTATTCCTAAGAGGTTCTTCCTCATTTAAATTGTATAAATAATGTCCGAAATGCCTTGGGCTGACGAAACACTAACGACCCAGATTGGGGCACTTACACCATAACTTAACATAAACATTCATGTTGTAAAAATAAATCATATTGAAGTTCAAAATTAAATCCAAAAATTCAAAGCTTAAAATATAAATGATTTGTGATATTTTGGTATTTTATTTGGGATTTTGAAATAAATGAAACCATATGAGTCCTTCTTGCCGATTTATGTGTTCTTAATATTTGTATATTATTGATAAAATACTATCATCCAAGTTGATGGAATAAGCATAAAATAGATTCAAGTAGAATCTAAGTGTTAAATTGTTATTGTTTTCCAATTTATTTGGGCCGGTTATAAGTCCAAGGCAACTAGCTAGATTTTTTTTGTAATCAGATTCTTTCATGCTCTTCACGTTGGCACCGTTGAAGTATTAGTATGTTTCAAGATTGATATTTTAAACAAGACTCTTGTAGTGGAAAATGATACTCCCTCCGTCCCATCCGAAGCGTCACTTTTTATTCAAAAGGGTGTCCCGTTTAAAGCGTCACCCTTTTCTTAAAAGAAAATATTTTATTAATATTCTATTACCCATCCACTATTCCCTCCACTAATTCTCTCTCCTCTACACTCACAACATTTTTTAAATTCACTATTTCCTCCACTAATTCTCTCTCCTATTTTCAAATTACACTCACAACATTTTTTCTTCCCACACTTTTCCTTAATTTGCGTGCCACCCCTAAAATGGCGACGCTTCTACCGGGACGGAGGGAGTATATGTTGTTTGGCAAGGAGGGAATATATTTAAAGGTATAGAACTCATATATACTGATGTGGGTTACTTGGTAGTTGCTGGGAATAATGGGTTGTGTTGTTCTTGCCTTGCTGCTGTTGTTCAGCAAGCAAGAGCGAAATGCAGTGTTAGGCACGACTCGTGCCTGAAGCACGAGTCGTGACCTTGCTTGGCCAAGTCGTTCGACATAACGTGACCGGTGGATCACGAGTCGTGAACAATTGAGCAGTCGTGCAGGACTGAGGCACGAGTCGTGCCCAGAACTGTACCATGTTAGCAACTTTGCAAGCTTTTGGACCTAATCAAAAGAGTATAGATTTAATCCCTCTTTAACTACACTTCTAGTACAACTTTAGTACTACACTATGGAACTTGAAATTGTCCAATTAGATAATGGAAAGGTCTTTAAATATTGACCTGAAAATGGTTGAAAGGCGATTATGAAACTTGAACCAAAGGTTATAAAACTTGGTATTTGAACTTGGAACCTTAAGAGAATGTGTTTAATGTTGTATATTAAATGTGTAGGACTACTCAGATGACATTGTACTCCTACGTGGTGGCATGTATAGGGTTATTTGCTTAAATAGTGCCTAAAATGTATAGTGCACTGTTTCATTGATTGGGACAGGAAGGGTAATACCCTGTTACTGAATTATACTTGGTGTATTGAAAATGTAGGCCTTACATGTGGTACATGGTGCCTGACTTGATATGTTTACGTGGTTACCTATATGTGGTTATAGGTTTAAATAGTGCGTGAAATATATGTTGCACTGCATATTGGGATTGAGCATGGATATGTAGGACTTATGTGATATACTATGTGCCATAAGTGTTTACATGTTCATAGTTAGTTGTGCATCTAGTGTGTAAATACATGTTGCACTGTTTCAATTGTTGAGCATGAGTATTCATACCATGTCATTAGATTGTTGTTATTCAATAGTGTTGAAATATATGTGCACTATTGTGACTGGTTTAACATTGGTTGCAGTTCCATGTTATATATATATATGTGTTGATGTCCCCTGGGGTGGACTTACTTTCAAGTATCTATTATGTGCTTGAATATAGTTGTATCAGCTGAGACTCGGGGATATAGGGGATACCATCACTTACGAGAAAATATTTCATAAGGTGCTTGGGTTGCCTTATATTTGTTACCCTTCACTCCCTCCTGTGGCCACGGAGAGGGGGTTCAGCTTCTGTGGATATGTGCAGTCATGCCACAAGAACGCGAGGCAGCTTATATGGATCTCTGTTCGGGGTCATATAAGACGTGAATAAGCACTAGCATTTCACGAGAGCGGAGTATCCCTCCCACCGTAGTACTACATATGACCCAGATTGGGAAAGGTAAGGAAAAGGTAACAGAATGTGTTTACCGCTTTACCACTGTAATTATGAGCAACTGGTTTGGTGTTGCATATTTGATATTGAGCAACATGTTTGTGTTGCATACTATATGAGCAACCTGTGTATGTGTTGCCTATTGCAGGACTTGCTGGTCAGACGAAAAAGGTAGGGAAAGGTAACGTAAAGTGTTTACTGTTTTCCCAATGTGATATTGAGCAACCTGTTATGTGTTGCATATTGTATGGCATATTGTTGCATACATAATAGCTTGCTGAGATTTTATCTCACCCCTTCTCCCTTTACTATTTTAGATTCAGCTGAGACAGGTGGACCATACCGGTGAGGCCGGAAAGGAGTTTGGATCATAGTTTGGATTGTCAGAGTATGTATATATTTGTTTGGGAGTGGGGAATAGTTGTGATTGTGTTATGTTGTAATTAATCTTGGGAGTGGTTTGTTTTAAAGTTGGCTTGTGTAAGCCGTTATAGTTGTAGTACTTGTAAAGGATACAGGTTATAGCTGGTAGAAGTAGGTCTATATTTCACCTCTAAGTAGAGAGGTTATTTTGAAATGGTTTTTAAAATGGGTTGTTATACTTTTCAAGTTGATTTAAAAGAAAAGTTTTTGAAAAAGGTATGTTTTGGGACCCTCCGTCCTGGGACACGGGTTTTAGGTTTCGGGAGCTGGGAGGCGCCCACAGTTGGTATCAGAGCCTAGGTTAGAAGTCAAGGGTAGATGTCTAGCCTAAGGGGGAGTGTGTGATATCTGACGCCGAGTGTTGAATGCAGGAAGTTGTCAATGGCGGGAAATGGTGAAGATCAACAAAGGGATCACGGAAATGTGAATAAAATGGGAACAGAAGGAGACCAGAATATAGATATGTTGAAGATGTCCAGGGTCTTTCTACAGCATGTAACAGCTCAGGAGCAAGCTCCACAGCAACCTGAGGTACGACCAAAACCTGGAATAGAGGAGTTTGTAAGGATGAATCCACCAAGCTTTAATGGAAATCCGAATCCGGATAAGGCAGAAAATTGGTTAGAAGCAATGAATAAAATTTTTGAGGCTATAGGTATTCCTGATGAAGAAAAGGTTAGGTGTGCTATTTTCAAACTGGAAGGTCCAGCGAATCACTGGTGGCAATGTTTGCATGAATATTGGAAGCAGGCTCATACGCCCCAAACTTGGGATAATTTCACTCGGAATTTCAAAGATTATTTTGTTACCATGGTTACCCGAGATATGTTGGAGGTGGAGTTCTTACGTCTAAAACAGGGATTTATGACGGTAGCTCAGTATTCGGCAAGGTTCGCGGAATTGGCTCAATATTGTCCTCACTTGGTAACCCATGAAGGGAGGAGAGTTTATCATTTTGTAAAAGGTTTGAGACCCGAATTGAGGAAACAATTATCGACTTATGCCTATGCCGATTATCAGACGACCTGGGATAGGGCATTTCAGATTGAGAATGACCTTGAGAAGCACCAAGGGGAATTGAAAAGGGATGGAAGTAAGTTAAAGCATCAGGAACAAGGCTCCAGATTGATCAGAGGACAGCCCAGTTCTTCAGTTTCTAGAAGGGTTCGAGGAGTAAAGATTGCAACTTCTACAGTTCAGCCAGTATCGGGACGACATAGCAAGGTTTGTAAATTTTGTCAGCGGATTGGACATACAGAAGGCATGTGTTGGAGAAAACAAGGAAAGTGTATGAATTATGGGGAATTGGGGCATTTCAGAAAATATTGTCCTAAACCTAGATTTCAACGAGGACAGACATCAAGCAGTAGTCAACAAAGAGGGCAACAAAGTGGTGGTACAAAGAGAGATATTGAAGGGAAAGCAAAGGAGAAAGTCTAAGGCCGAGTCTTGGCTTGGGATTATGGAGAGGTAGATTCCTTCACAGTTATTAAAGGTATATTACCTGTCTCAGAAATTAGGGGTCATATTTTATAGATCCCAGTTTATCCCGTTCTTAGGTGGCATGGCATTTTGTTTTAATTGCATAAATGGCCTAAGAGTTGTCTTATGTGCTAGAGGTTTCAACTTCTATGGGAGAGTACCTCGAATTTTCTTTGATTATCATGGTTGTGACATGATTATATGTGGGCATAGATTGCCAGTGGAGTTGGTAGACTTACCAATTTGTGAACTTGTTGTTATACTTGGCCTGCAGTGGTTAAGTAGTTGTTGTATTTGGGTAGACTGTCGCAAGTAGCAAGTCTCCTTTTCTATGTTAGACTTACCTCTGTTTATGATTGAGGCGGTTAAGTCATTATTTGATATTGTGTCATATATGCATTAAAGGCCCAAATGTGTGGTCTAAAGAATGTAAATGTTATTTGTTTTCTGTGTTAGACCTGAATAAAAAATCACCTGAAATATCTTAATTACCGGTGGTAAGTGAATTGGTGAGGTGTTTCCTCAGAGTGGTTCATGCTACCAGTTAGGGCAGTAGAACTCCGTATTGATTTAATGTCAGGTTGTTGCCATATCCAAAAGCACCTTAGAGAAGGGTACTAGATGTATTTGATGAGTAGAGTTTTAAACCTGATTTTGATAACTTTGTGATAATCTTTATGGATGATATCTTGGGTTATTCAGAGATATAAAGAGATTATGGGAATTAAATCGCAGGTTATGTATCTGTTTTTTCGTGAGAATCAATTGGTGGCGGAATTCAGTAAGTGTGAGTTGTGACTCAAGAAAATTGTAATGTTGGATCTTATAGTTTTAAGCTTGGGCATTATTATTAATTTCTTGAGTATTGAGACCCTGGTCAAATGAAACAACCTTTGACAGTGTTAGAATTTCGTAGCTTTCGGGGTGGCAGGTTGTTACCAAAGGATAATTGATGGACTTTCGAGAATGATTTACTCGGAAGGAGATATTATTTATATGGGATGCAAAAAGGGTGAAACCAGTTTTGCAGAGTTAAGGAATAGATTGACTACAGTTCAATCCTACCCTACCTGATGGAGGTGTTGAGTAATAATGGATAGATCGATCAAGCTGGTTCATTTCTACCTAGATTACTAAGGCATAGTATGGGAGGAAGTATCTTTATGATCCTATCCCGATATTGAATTCTTCAGCCGAGGATTTTCAGGTTGAGTTGAATTGAGTGGAAGAATCATGTCATTGAGGAAGCCATTTGGGTTTGAGAATTTGAGATGCTTGAGTGGTATGTGTGATTATTTGAGCACTCAGGTAAGTATGTCTAAAATTCGGGACGAATTTTATTTAAGGGGGAGTGAGTGTCACGACCCTAAGTATGGGCACTCTTTTGGCCACGTGTTGAGCACGTGGAGGTGGGGTGTATTGCTCCTTATATTAATCATTATACGAAAATGTGAATGGTTATGTGTTTATTTGGATAATTTGATAATTTAGATGTTATTAAATTAATTTTAATAATATAATGTCTAAATGGATAAATGAGAAATTTTGTGGGAAAGTGATAATAATTGAATTTTGAAATAAAAGCTTTATAAAAAGTTAAGGAGCTTTAGTTTAGTGTAAATATGAAATTAAGATGGTTGATTGCAATAACTTAAATTTGGAGATTTTAAACTTGTAATATTTGAACATTTATGAAATTATAAGCATGTGAAAATTTTTGAAAATAATAACGTTGTAATTTTTGGGTAAGTAGTATTTTATTATGAGGCGGAGGGAGTAATAATAATAATAATAAAAGAAATATGGGGCGGTTTAGTTTGAAAAAATAATAGAATGTGGTTTTGGATTGTGGGACCTATTGGTTAGATTTTTGCATGAAAAATTATTGACAATATTGGTTCTCACGTGGACTTAGGTTGAGGTGTAACTAGTTGGTGAATTGTTGGTGACTCACCTTAGTTAATCAGTACTACATGGGGAATCAAGGAGGAGCTAATTAAGTGAAAATTTTATTTTATAAATATCCAAACCTTCTAAATCATTCCAGTTAAGCCGAGAGTGTGAGAGAAGAAAAGAATACTCCTCTGTCGTTCCGTTATTTTATTATCATCTTCCAAAAATTATAACAAATCAACCGTTGATCCGTTTTCAATTCGGACTTCATGTTATCGCTCAGGAAAGCGAGTGGATCATTTAGAGCCAATCAAAACTTATTTTTATTTCGGCCTATTTTGATAAGTTATTATGATTCTTTTCAAATAATTGTTCATAGTAAGCTAAATGATGATATTATGATGAAATAAATGATTTGTGATATTTTGGTATTTTATTTGGGATTTTGAAATAAATGAAACCATATGAGTCCTTCTTGCCGATTTATGTGTTCTTAATATTTGTATATTATTGATAAAATACTATCATCCAAGTTGATGGAATAAGCATAAAATAGATTCAAGTAGAATCTAAGTGTTAAATTGTTATTGTTTTCCAATTTATTTGGGCCGGTTATAAGTCCAAGGCAACTAGCTAGATTTTTTTTGTAATCAGATTCTTTCATGCTCTTCACGTTGGCACCGTTGAAGTATTAGTATGTTTCAAGATTGATATTTTAAACAAGACTCTTGTAGTGGAAAATGATACTCCCTCCGTCCCACCCGAAGCGTCACTTTTTATTCAAAAGGGTGTCCCGTTTAAAGCGTCACCCTTTTCTTAAAAGGAAATATTTTATTAATATTCTATTACCCATCCACTATTCCCTCCACTAATTCTCTCTCCTCTACACTCACAACATTTTTTAAATTCACTATTTCCTCCACTAATTCTCTCTCCTATTTTCAAATTACACTCACAACATTTTTTCTTCCCACACTTTTCCTTAATTTGCGTGCCACCCCTAAAATGGCGACGCTTCTACCGGGACGGAGGGAGTATATGTTGTTTGGCAAGGAGGGAATATATTTAAAGGTATAGAACTCATATATACTGATGTGGGTTACTTGGTAGTTGCTGGGAATAATGGGTTGTGTTGTTCTTGCCTTGCTGCTGTTGTTCAGCAAGCAAGAGCGAAATCTGGTGTTGGGCACGACTCGTGCCCTGAAGCACGAGTCGTGACCTTGCTTGGCCAAGTCGTTCGACATAACGTGACCGGTGGATCACGAGTCGTGAACAATTGAGCAGTCGTGCAGGACTGAGGCACGAGTCGTGCCCAGAACTGTACCATGTTAGCAACTTTGCAAGCTTTTGGACCTAATCAAAAGAGTATAGATTTAATCCCTCTTTAACTACACTTCTAGTACAACTTTAGTACTACACTATGGAACTTGAAATTGTCCAATTAGATAATGGAAAGGTCTTTAAATATTGACCTGAAAATGGTTGAAAGGCGATTATGAAACTTGAACCAAAGGTTATAAAACTTGGTATTTGAACTTGGAACCTTAAGAGAATGTGTTTAATGTTGTATATTAAATGTGTAGGACTACTCAGATGACATTGTACTCCTACGTGGTGGCATGTATAGGGTTATTTGCTTAAATAGTGCCTAAAATGTATAGTGCACTGTTTCATTGATTGGGACAGGAAGGGTAATACCCTGTTACTGAATTATACTTGGTGTATTGAAAATGTAGGCCTTACATGTGGTACATGGTGCCTGACTTGATATGTTTACGTGGTTACCTATATGTGGTTATAGGTTTAAATAGTGCGTGAAATATATGTTGCACTGCATATTGGGATTGAGCATGGATATGTAGGACTTATGTGATATACTATGTGCCATAAGTGTTTACATGTTCATAGTTAGTTGTGCATCTAGTGTGTAAATACATGTTGCACTGTTTCAATTGTTGAGCATGAGTATTCATACCATGTCATTAGATTGTTATTATTCAATAGTGTTGAAATATATGTGCACTATTGTGACTGGTTTAACATTGGTTGCAGTTCCATGTTATATATATATGTGTTGATGTCCCCTGGGTGGACTTACTTTCAAGTATCTATTATGTGCTTGAATATAGTTGTATCAGCTGAGACTCGGGGATATAGGGGATACCATCACTTATGAGAAAATATTTCATAAGGTGCTTGGGTTGCCTTATATTTGTTACCCTTCACTCCCTCCTGTGGCCACGGAGAGGGGGTTCAGCTTCTGTGGATATGTGCAGTCATGCCACAAGAACGCGAGGCAGCTTATATGGATCTCTGTTCGGGGTCATATAAGACGTGAATAAGCACTAGCATTTCACGGCAATGTGAGTATCCCTCCCACCGTAGTACTACATATGACCCAGATTGGGAAAGGTAAGGAAAAGGTAACAGAATGTGTTTACCGCTTTACCACTGTAATTATGAGCAACTGGTTTGGTGTTGCATATTTGATATTGAGCAACATGTGTGTGTTGCATACTATATGAGCAACCTGTGTATGTGTTGCCTATTGCAGGACTTGCTGGTCAGACGAAAAAGGTAGGGAAAGGTAACGTAAAGTGTTTACTGTTTTCCCAATGTGATATTGAGCAACCTGTTATGTGTTGCATATTGTATGGCATATTATTGCATACATAATAGCTTGCTGAGATTTTATCTCACCCCTTCTCCCTTTACTATTTTAGATTTGTAGGTGTTAGTGCCCTAGGCCTATAGAGATAGACCTATTTGTAATGTCATTTTCATTTATATATGAGATTATTACTTTGATTATTATATGTGTTTGCATGTTTATTGTAATAATCGTGTCCCTAGTACTTATGAAGCACTAGTATGAAGTCTAATGGATAATCATGTGATGATTATATGCATGGAGATGCACATTAGATTTATGGGTACTTGTTAGAGAACAAGGTACTGGACTTGACCCATTATGAGATTTATGTCATGGTCAAATGTCATAATTAAATCTCATATTGTCATATCATTGATATCCTTTGACCTGAGATTATCATCGTCTTCCGCTCGATGAATATCATGTTTGATATAGTTTAACGTTGTCTTTAACCGGATGACAATAAGGGCTATCATTGGCATGGTATGATTCTTGTTGGGAAGAATGATAAGTCAAGATGGAAAATTGTCCCTCGTAAAGAGAGATGTTTGCTAGGCCACTCGTAAGTAAGATTGATGTAGTGCATGGCCATGCCCGAATGAATTAATGTGATTAATGTCATTCGATTAATCAATTTACTTGGTAACGAGAAATCATTGAACAATATGAGTTGACGTGGACCATGACTCATGTTCAATATAACATCGTGTGACAATGGGATTGTGATATGTTCTATATAGGAAATCGAACTTGATATTATATTATTTGGGTAGGCATGATGGCTTGCTAGAGTCCGCTCATGTCTTATGAGGATCGATGTGATCGAACTCATTGCCAACATAATATAGTCCTATGGGGTCACACGCATCGAACGAATTGTCAAAAATGAAGAATATGGAGTTTTTGTTCTCAGGGGACGACTCGTCCCCAGGCCAGAACCAACTATTCCCCTTAAGGGGACGCCAGATTCAAGCCGGGTGCCGGGGACTACTCGTCCCCGGGGGACGACTCGTCCCCGGGCACTCGGACTGACGCGGAATTGACTTAAAACTAGGGTTTTCACGAGGGGAAAGTTTTATAACGTATAAATACTTACCCCTGGTTGCCATAGCCGTCAAGAGAACGTTTTGGCTTGAGAGAAACATCAAAAGTGAGAGATTTCAATTGAGAATTGAGAATCAAACACCACCAAATCCATTGTTCTTCATTGATTGAAAGGTGTTTCAATCAATAGGATCTAGCAATCCTCCTAGAAGAGTTCTAGGGTTCGTTCATCGCGTGGATACACATAGAGGATCTTCGCTCGTCAAGATCTTTGGTTCGTGATTCCCGTTCGTTCATCAAGGATTAACAAGGTCGTTCAATCTGGAGTTGGGTCAAGTTTATCAAAGGCAAAAGCATTCAAGGTTGGTATTTCTATTTCATCTTTCTTAATTATTCATCTAGAACGGATTCTAGGGCTTGGGGTTTTTCGAGTTATTGCTTATTCCGCTACGCATGGACCCGAGGAAACCCTACAAGGGTATCGTGAGCCCCGTTCATGATGCTTAGTTAGATAATCATGATAATTGTGTAATATGATTATATGAATTTTCATGATGTGCATGATCTAGAATATGAAATTGTATGAGTTTTACTTGTGAAGTAATTGTATATATAGATATACCATGATTATGAAATTGTAATATATGATTAATATGATTAATCTAGATTATGGGATGTCAATTTCATTAATATGATTAATGTGATTAATCTAGGATGTTTGTGAATTATTACTTGGTATATTGGTCGGACACCAAAACCTTTCCCCACGTGCACTTCGATGGAAGTGTGGGATAAATTTGGAGCACGTGGCCGCGTACTAGTAATTACTGATCAAATGTGATATGTGTTGCATCATTCCATGTTCATAATTATGCTCATATAGTTTTCATGAATCAACCTTGGGATGTAATTGATAAGCATGAAAAATTGAACCTTCTTTGTAATTTGAGTTTGTTTATGCCACCCATGTTTAAACACTTGTGAGTACACGGATAGTTTCATGTAGGCTACGCCACAGCGAGGTACATTGATTCTATCTTTGTATGATCAAGATGAGCAAATAGTGATTGCTATACGTTTAACATGGTTGAACTCAATTAGGCTATCAAAACAGTTTTGGGCCTAAGGCATAAGATGAGATTGAAACATGTGACATATGATGTCTATAATCTCATAATGATCTAAGAGTCATATATAGATATGATTGATAAATGTTATCTACCTTTTTAGTTTAATTTTGAGCAGTCGTGCCATAGCCGACTTGAAATTAAATTAAAGTTGGGTCTTAGCCTATTAAATTATATTATGCATATTTGCATAAGAAGGTTATATAATTTAGTGGGAGTATTTATGAAATACGTTATTTAATCTCTTAAATGAAATCGGTACTTATATGTGTTCATATGTGTTGCATATTTTGTTGTAGAAATAGCATTAAACTATAATTAATCCTTATTATTGCGATTCGTCCTTATGAAGGACAAGTTCGAAAAGAACAGTACAAGTTATTCTGATTTGATCAGATGCTCAAGAAATGTTCTTAAGCAAAATTGTACGTTCTTGACGAATCTATTCCTGCTGAACCCACTGCAAACGTTGCAAAGGGCAGGTAAGGAGCGACATAAGAAACATTTAGATGATTCCTATGATGTTGTTTGCCCTATACTTGCCACCATGTTTAAAGACTCTTGAGAAGAACCTTGAACACGTGGAAATTGCTTTTGTTCTAGCACAACGCACAAAAGGAAATGTTCCAAGTGCAAGCTAGACAAAAGATATATGTTGTGGTGAAGGCTTTTAATGCATGAGATGCAAAAGGAGCAATCCGCAAGTGTGTTAATGGTTAACACAAGAAAGGGGTTCAAAAGGGAAGGCAAGAAGGTAAAGCAAAGGTTGCTAAACCTAGGGCAAAAGTTGCCAAAGCCGAAGAGGCTAAACCCAAAGTGTCTCAAAAGGATGCAGTTTGCTACCGCTGCAATGAGATTGTCATTGGAAGCAAAGTTGCAAGGCTAATAAGGAAGGCCTAAAAGGTGAAGAAGGGCAATTTGATTGCTACTACTTCAAGTATCTATATGGTAGATATTTTCTTTTCGACTTCTTGTCCTTGGGTATATGATACCGGATATAGATCCCACATTTGTTTAAATGTGCAAGAAATAAAGAATAGAAAGCTACTCAAAGAAGGTGAATTAAACCTATGCGTAGTAATGAAGCAAGAGTTGCTGCATTAGCCGTAGGGACTTATGAAGTCACTTTACCTTGTGGACTAGTACTTGTTTTGAACAAGTGTGACTACGTTCCGAATTTGAGTAGGAGTATCATTTTGTTTCTTATGAGGATGATGAAGGATATAAATTTTCTTATTGAGAATAAGAAGCTTTATATTTATTTAATGATATGCATTATTGTAATGCATATATCATTGAATGGTCTTCATATCCTTGATGTTAAGATACAAAATAATATTGAAGATATCTATAATATAAGTGTGAAATCTAAACCGAATGATGTGAACAACACGTTCACATGGCATTGCCGGCTTGGTCATATAAATGAGAAACGTATAATCTAAACTCCATTAACATGGACATTTAGACTCATATGATTATGAATCATTTGAGGTATGTGAATCTCGTTTATTTGGTAAAATGACCAAACCACCCTACACTAAGAGTAGTGGGAGGGTAGTGGCTTATTGGCCCTTATACATGAGATGTATATGGACTATTAAGTAGCATTGCTAGGGGAGGAATTCGGTATTTCATTACATTCACCGGTTACTTATCTAGATATGACTATGTCTATCTGATGAAGTCCAAAGGTGAATCGTTTGAGATATTTTGAATATTTCAAGATGAAGTACAAAAACCAATCTTGGCAAAACTATTAAAGTACTTCGATTAGATCGAGGTAATGAATATTTGAGCCAAGAGGTTGACAATCATCTCAAAACTGTGAAATTGTTTCGTAGTTGACTCCACCCTAACACCACATTGTATGGTGTGTCTGAGAGGAGGAATTGAACCTTGTATGACATGGTTCGTTCGATGATGTGTCAAGTTGACTTTCCTATTTCCTTTTGAGGATATGCATTAGAAATAATGCGGTTACACTGAATTGTGTCCCTACTAAATCGATTCCTAAGTCCCCACATGAGATGTGGCATGGAAGAATGTCTTTCATGAAGATTTGGGGTTGCGAATCTTATGTAAAGAGACCTGTCTTTTATAAGTTAGCACCAAATCTGACAGTGGTTAATTTCGTATATCGCTTTACAACCGCAATGAGAACAAAGTGTTTGTTGCTCTATATGATTCGCTTTCTTGAGAAACAAGCTTTCTCAATAAAGGATCTAGTGGGAGTAAAATTGATCTTGAAGAGTTCAAGAACCTGAAAATAACATGGAACCAAGAGTAGAGATGGAACCAAGTTCACAAGGAATTGTGAAACCGGTTCAAGTTACACATGTCCATCGTAGATTGGATAGGTTACGATCCGAACATGAGAAATATTGATCTCTCATATCGGAAAGTAACAAAGTGGAAGTCATTGAGAATGACGATCCTACTTACTATCTAGAGGCGATGTCCACTCCTAATTCGGATAAATGGTTAGGAACCATGGAGTCCGAATTACAATCCATGTCTGATGATCAAGTTTGAAACTTGATTGAGCTACCTGAAGGTGTAAAAACCATAGGGTGCAAATGGGTTTTCAAGAAGAAAACCGACATGGATGGAAGGTGTATACTTTCATGACTAAGGATTGTAGCAAAGGGATTTAGGAAAATTCATAGTATTGACTATGTTGAAACCTTTTTGCCCGTTACAATGCCGAAGTCTATTAGAGTTTCAATTGCCATTATCGCATATTGTGAATATGAGATATGACAAATGGATGTCAAAACAAGCGTTTCTTAACGGAAACCTACTTGAGGATGTGTACGTACACAACCCGAAGGTTTGTCAATCCAAGAAATTCTAATAAAGTATACATGTTGCGTATATCCATGAGATGGGTTGAAGCAAGCTTCGAGGAATTGGAATCTTCATTTTGATGAATCGGTCAAAGAGTTTGACTTCATCAAGTACGAAGATGAACTTTGTGTATACATGAAATTCTGGGAGCATAGTATTATTTCTATTGTTATATGACAATGATATCTTACTCATTGAAAAACAAAGTTCCGACACTTAAGACTGTCAAGTCTTGGTCAAGGAAAGGTTTCTCAATGAATGATATGGGTGAAGCCGCTTACATCCTTGGTATCAAGATCTATAGAGATAGATCTAAAAGGATAAATTGGTTTGAGTCAAAATACTCACATTGACAAGGTTCTTAGATGATTCTAAGAAAGGTAACTTGTCAATGGGTCATGGTATTACTCTTAGCGAGACTCTGTCCCATGACAACCGATGAGCAAAAGAGAATGAATGAAGTTCCATATGCTCCCGCATTTGGATCCGTCATGTATGTCATGATTTGTACTAGACCCGACGTCTCATATGCTTTGAGCATGATGAGTCGATACCAATCCGATCCCGGTGAGAACCATTAGATGGCAGCCAAGACGATCCTTAAAGTACTTAAGAAGAACTAAGGATACGTTCTTGGTATTTGAAAGGTTGGAAGTTAATCTTGTTGTAAAGGTTACACGGATGCTAACTTCCAAACTGACAAAGTTAATTAAATCGCAATTAGGATTTGTGTTTATACTTATTGGAGGTGCGATTTTATTGGAAGAGTTCCAAGCAGTAAAATCGTGGCCGATTCTACTTCTAGGGCTTGATTTTAGCAACATATGATGTAGCTAGAAAAGGCGCTTTGGATCAAAAGTTCATTAGTGTTTTGGAATTGTTCCAAGTATCACTAATCCGGTGGAACTTTGTTGTGACAATTGTGGTGTCAATTGTGCAAGCAAAAGAACCAAGATCACATCAACGATCCAAACACATTCTAAGACGTTTCCACCTCATTTGAGAAATCTGTGAAAGGGACGACGTTAAGATATGCAAGGTACCAACGGATGACAACATTTCGGACCCTCTCACCAAGCCTTTGCCACGAGCTAAACATGATGGTCATGTTAGGTCCATGGGTATAAGATACATGAATGATTGGGCCTAGTGCAAGTGGGAGACTGTAGGTGTTAGTGCCCTAGGCCTATAGAGATAGACCTATTTGTAATGTCATTTTCATTTATATATGAGATTATTACTTTGATTATTATATGTGTTTGCATGTTTATTGTAATAATCGTGTCCCTAGTACTTATGAAGCACTAGTATGAAGTCTAATGGATAATCATGTGATGATTATATGCATGGAGATGCACATTAGATTTATGGGTACTTGTTAGAGAACAAGGTACTGGACTTGACCCATTATGAGATTTATGTCATGGTCAAATGTCATAATTAAATCTCATATAGTCATATCATTGATATCCTTTGACCTAAGATTATCATCGTCTTCCGCTCGATGAATATCATGTTTGATATAGTTTAACGTTGTCTTTAACCGGATGACAATAAGGGCTATCATTGGCATGGTATGATTCTTGTTGGGAAGAATGATAAGTCAAGATGGAAAATTGTCCCTCGTAAAGAGAGATGTTTGCTAGGCCACTCGTAAGTAAGATTGATGTAGTGCATGGCCATGCCCGAATGAATTAATGTGATTAATGTCATTCGATTATTCAATTTACTTGGTAACGAGAAATCATTGAACAATATGAGTTGACGTGGACCATGACTCATGTTCAATATAACATCGTGTGACAATGGGATTGTGATATGTTCTATATAGGAAATCGAACTTGATATTATATTATTTGGGTAGGCATGATGGCTTGCTAGAGTCCGCTCATGTCTTATGAGGATCGATGTGATCGAACTCATTGCCAACATAATATAGTCCTATGGGGTCACACGCATCGAACGAATTGTCAAAAATGAAGAATATGGAGTTTTTGTTCTCAGGGGACGACTCGTCCCCAGGCCAGAACCAACTATTCCCCTTAAGGGGGACGCCAGATTCAGAAGCTGGGTGCCAGGGGACGACTCGTCCCCTGGGGGACGACTCGTCCCCTGGGCACTGGACTGACGCGGAATTGACTTAAAACTAGGGTTTTCACGAGGGGAAAAGTTTTATAACGTATAAATACTTACCCCTGGTTGCCCTAGCCGTCAAGAGAACGTTTTGGCTTGAGAGAAACATCAAAAGTGAGAGATTTCAATTGAGAATTGAGAATCAAACACCACCAAATCCATTGTTCTTCATTGATTGAAAGGTGTTTCAATCAATAGGATCTAGCAATCCTCCTAGAAGAGTTCTAGGGTTCGTTCATCGCGTGGATACACATAGAGGATCTTCGCTCGTCAAGATCTTTGGTTCGTGATTCCCGTTCGTTCATCAAGGATTAACAAGGTCGTTCAATCTGGAGTTGGGTCAAGTTTATCAAAGGCAAAAGCATTCAAGGTTGGTATTTCTATTTCATCTTTCTTAATTATTCATCTAGAACGGATTCTAGGGCTTGGGGTTTTTCGAGTTATTGCTTATTCCGCTGCGCATGGACCCTCGGAAACCCTACAAGATTCAGCTGAGACAGGTGGACCATACCGGTGAGGCCGGAAAGGAGTTTGGATCATAGTTTGGGTTGTCAGAGTATGTATATATTTGTTTGGGAGTGGAGAATAGTTGTGATTGTGTTATGTTGTAATTAATCTTGGGAGTGGTTTGTTTTAAAGTTGGCTTGTGTAAGCCGTTATAGTTGTAGTACTTGTAAAGGATACAGGTTATAGCTGGTAGAAGTAGGTCTATATTTCACCTCTAAGTAGAGAGGTTATTTTGAAATGGTTTTTAAAATGGGTTGTTATACTTTTCAAGTTGATTTAAAAGAAAAGTTTTTGAAAAAGGTATGTTTTGGGACCCTCCGTCCTGGGACACGGGTTTTAGGTTTCGGGAGCTGGGAGGCGCCCACAGACGGAGTGCGCAAAGAGAGAGAAGGAGAAAGAGGTAGCAGGTGGAAATTCTCCACCAGATCTGTGGTGAAGACGGCGAGAAGCGGCGAGAAGAAAAGTGTGTTGAGAAGCGGCTAGAAGAACCCAGATCTGTGCCGGAGCCACCGTTGCCATCGCCGGAGACGATGAAGGGGAAGTGTGAAAAGGGTGCTGGAAGTGTGGAAAACGTGGGGGAGACGGTTAGGGGTTGCAGTGGCGTTGGGCAGTGGCGTTGGGCATTTGGACGGCTAGGGGGTGAAAGTGAGGAGAGAAGAGTAAGAGAGAGAGAAGAGTAAGAGAGAGATTATAGAAGTGGGTAGGGTAGTGGGTAGGGTTTTGTATGGTGGAAGTAAGTGAATTAGGATCATTAGATTTGAGTGTTATTAAGGGTCTAGATTGATTTATTGTGAATCCATGTGAATATTGGAGAGCCAATCAAAGAAAAGTGTGTTTTTGTTTTTATGGGATGAATTTGAACCATTGGATGTGATGCATTTAATGGTAAAGATGTTGCTTGAATAATGATCCATATAAATACTTGTGTGTTACCTAGGTAAATTTATTTATATTTCACAAAAAAATCTTAATGATTATAATAATTAGTAAAAAATAATTAATAATAATAATAATTTAAACTATAAAATAATATTATCTTATAATAATAATTGAAAAAAATAAAAATATTAAATAATTATAATAGTAATAGTAATCTATATCTATATATATATAAAGGATAAAGTGATCAAACACATTTTTCCTCCAAAACTATATCAGAATTAGAATTTGAAAAATCATTTCATTACTTCTCATACATTTAATAATTACACTATTTTTTAACCATAATTATTACACTATTAAAAAGAGATACTTGCTAAATAAAAATTGTACAAGTTTATTATATCATTTTATACATTTTATGAATTATCATAAGAAATCTTGTAAAAAAATTGTTGCAATTTAAATTTTCTTCCAGTTAGTCATTAAAAATAACTTATAAAAATGCACTTACTCCCTCTAAATATTATGCAATTTATAGAGATCTTTCAAATATACAATATTATTAGATTTTTTATTCTTTAACCAATAAAAAAGGTTATTAAAAGACAAAATATTAAAATTATTGATTTAGCTCATTCACAAAATTCTAAACGATGTTGAGTCAGCTCTAATAAAGTTGATTTTTTTTAAAAGAATGGAGTATATCTTTTACTTTCTAACTAAGACTAACATTATATGAAATTTGATTATATTATTTTCAAATAAATATAAATTATAATTATAAATTAAATGATAAATATTTTAATATGAGTAAATATGAGTAACGTGTTATAAAACTTAACTATATTAAAAAAAATGTTAATGCATAGAATTATAAAATTAACTTTTAGTTAGTAGTATGATTAGTATTTTCTATTTCAATAGTCATGGGTATAATTACTTAATAAAATATTTTTATTATTTATTTATTTAGTTAGTTAGTTCTTTAAAGCACAAATTTATCAAATGATGTTTTTTTTAAAAGACAATATTTGTAAAAAGTAGGTGATCAAGTGATGTTAATGTCACTTCCTTTATAATCATTTTAAAATTTTGATACATGGTATTGATATTGAAAATAAAGGTGAATATTTCACAAATAATTTTGTATTTTAATAAATATTTCAATATGTACAATTCAATTTGTTAGTTATATGTGTAATATTATTGGATTAATACAATGACATATTTTTTTTTTGAAATAAATATTTTTAAAATTATATTTTCTTAAATTATTATTATTTTTATATATTTTTAGATAATTTTTTAAATTTATTTATCCGTGTGTTTAACGCACGGGTGTAAAACTAGTTAGTAATAAAATAAGTAAATATCTAGAAAAAGTATCATTACTAATATTATAAATTATTAATAATAAGTAATAATTGAATAATACATGTTAGAAATAATGATAATAGTTATAAATTAGAACAAAAAAATACTTTAGAACAACAATAATAACTATACATTTATATGGTATAGTATATAGGGTATAAAATATAGAGTATAGAGTATAGTATATAAGGTATATGGTATAGTATAAATTTATATTATATCGTATACCCTATATACTATACCCTATACTCTATACCCTATATATTATACCCTATATATTATACCCTATATACTATACCCTATACTCTATACCATATATTCTATACCCTATGCCCTATACCCTATACCCTACACTCTATACCATATACCCTATATACTATACCCTATACTATATACCCTATACCCTACCCTCTATACCCTATACCCTACACTCAATACCCTATATACTATACCCTATATACTATACCCTATATACTATACCCTATATCCTACACTCTATACCCTATATACTATACCCTATACCCTATATACTATATACTATACCCTATATTCTATACCCTATACTCCCTCTGTCCCACATTAGATTACTCATTTACTGTTGAGAACGGAAAATAAGAAGTGAATATATATAATGCTATTAATGTAGGAGTTGTGAGTGGGTAGGAGAGAGAAAGTGGGGTAGAGAATAGTAAGTGGATAGTTGTTGTGAGTATGACAAGTGGGTCCCATGAATAAAGAAGTATTAAAAAATTTCTTTTTTAGGAAAGTGGGACTTTAAAGTGGGACGCCCAAAATAGCAAAATGGGTAAGGTTTTATGGGACGGAGGGAGTATACTATACCCTATATACTATATCCTATACCCTACACTCTATACCCTATATACTATACCCTATACCCTACACTCTATATCCTATATACTATACCATATACCCTATATACTATATAATATACCCTATACCCTATACTCTATATCCTATATACTATATCCTATACCCTATATACTATATTCTATACTCTATACCCTATATCTTATACCCTATGCCCTATACCCTATACCCTACACTCTATACCTTATACCCTATATACTATACCCTATACTATATACCCTATACCCTATATAATATACCCTATATCCTATACTTTATATCCTACATACTATATCCTATATACTATACCCTATATCCTATACCCTATGCCCTATACCCTATACCCTACACTCTATACTCTATACCCTATACCCTATACCCTATATTATATACCCTATACCCAATATCCTATATACTATACCCTATACCCTATATACTATATCCTATACTCTATACCCTATATACTAAACCCTATATATTATACCCTATACCCTATACCATATACTCTATACCCTATACTCCCTCTGTCTTTCTACAAACCGCACACTTTCTATTTTGGGCGTCCCATTACAAACCGCACACTTCCTAAAATGACAAATAATCTTTACTATTCCCTCCACTCATTCTCTCTCCTATATTATTTTAATACTCACAACACCATTATAATTTACTATTTCCTCCACTCATTCTCTCTCCTATTTTACTTTTACACTCACAACATTTATATCATTATTTTTTTCCTTAATCCCCGCGCAAACAGTAACAGTGCGGTTACTAGCGGGACGGAGGGAGTATACTATACCTATACCCTATATACTATACCGTCCCTTTTTTCTTTTATATACTTTCATTTCTTTAAAAAAATTATGTTTCATTATAAAAAAAAAATGAAAGTATATAAAATAAAAAAGAGAGACTGACAATAGCATATACTTTTTTTTTTTTTTTGGATAAAAAAATTACTTGAGAAATTGTTAAGTAGTGAATTTTTTTTTAAAATGTTACATAAAAAAAGATAAGATTTTTTTTTTAAAAAAATAAGTATATAAAATAAAAAAAGAGGGACGGACAATAGCATATACTCCCTCCGTCCCATTAATAACTTCACTTTTTACCCAAAATGACATCCCGTTAGAAGCTTCACCTTTCCTTTTTTGGCAAAGAATCTTTACTATTTCCTCCACTCATTCTCTCTCCTATTTCACTATTACACACTACAAGAAACAGAGTTATTAGGGTCGGCACTTTCCCGTCCCAAATAGTCATTTTGCCGTCCTTAATACTATTTAGGTCGGCGTTTAGGTCGGGAAACGAGGGTCCTAAATAACATGCGACTCTAAAAGTTTTAGGACCCCGTTACCGTCTCAAATACACTATTTAGGTCAGGATATAGCCGACCCTAATAAAATTTAATATTTTTTTTTACGGGAAATTTTTGGAGCCAAATAGTTTTTGATACCGATTGTTAGGGATGAGATTGCCGACCCAAATAATATTTGGCGCCTTTTTTTTTAGGGAAATTATTAGGTACCCTATCGCCCGACCCAAATATATTTTTGCGCCAAAATCACATTTTTTGTGGGAAAGTAATAAGGTCGGATATAGACGACCCAAATAAAATTTGGTGTCAAAATGTGAATATTTACCATTAATTATCAAACACTATTAATCTTCTACTAATTATATATATACACATGCATACATTATACTTGTAAATATATCAAATTATAATTGTAAATATATCAAAAGGACCTGACAATAAGAAAATAATGCATTAACTAAATTTAATCAACCACATCATCTAAATAAAAAGTTAACTGTTACCTAATAATTAAGGTAGATGAAATAGAAGGATTCAATACTCCTTTTAAAATAATTTGATCTAAAACTATTCTCTAAATAATTCAAAATCATCCATATTGCATATTGCATACGTGGAACGTGCTCCCCAAAACATTGTTGCTGATATCATTCCTCCATCACGCTCCCTCGATCTTCACAAAATCGTACATTGATGGAGCTAACTTGTAGGAATCTTTAGAAAATACTGACTGGAACTTCAACCAAATCTGTTATTTCATGAAAAATAATGATGGGTTTTGTTAGCTAACTGAAGAACAAAGCAATCTGTAAGAAAAAGAAAAAAAGAGAAGTTACAGTAAAGGCAATTATTAAATGGTTTGAATTTAAGTGCATCCATCACAGTGAGTAATACCAAAGTTAAAAATGACACAAATGAGAGTATTTCAAAGCTCGTCGCAAGTAGAATAATCTCCAAAACACTTTTCTTAAATAAAAACACTTTTCTAATTTTAAGATGTAAACAAAAGAATCAGTTGATGCATATTAGATGAACTTAGAAAGACTATTGGGTATGCAACACTGAAAACAGTCAAGCTCTATGTCATAGTGCTTCAAATACAATAGCAACAGCAGCACACCCAATTTTCCAGGGAACACAAAATCAATTTTAAGATATAAACAAAAGAATCAGTTGATGCACATTAGATGAACTTAGAAAGACCATTGGGACCACAGTTTCAGTTCAGTCAGCAATAGGCAACAGCAACATCAACAGGCAACAGGCAACACAACAAGAATAAAGAACAGCAACAACAACATCAACAAGACAACAACAAAGACTTCCAAAGAACATCAACACAACAAAGAATAAAGACAAAGAACAACACAGAGCCAAAACCACATATGACTGTCTTTTTTTTTTCCATCTAGTTAGGGGCTCTGAGTCTGATACTTTCCCACTGTATACAAACATAGTTTATAGCCTTCTATCTTCATTTTGTGGACTAATATATTACCTCTGTCCCAGATAGATCAATGTGCACACATTTATTTTTATGGTCAACTATATCGAACTTTTGTCCATAATAAAAGGGATATCTTAAAAAAAATCTACTCCAATACGGGTATTTTGTCCATACAGGATTAGGGGAACCACATATTTCCAGATCACAAATGAATGCTCCTTTGAATGCTCCTAAAGTATACTTAAAGTTCAGCAAAATGAATGCTCCTGAAGCCTCATTAATGTTGGTGATTTTAGTATCATCAACTTATTTTAGTGTAATGATGATTTACTAAGAGATCAATGTGATTCGTATTGGACTCGGATACGAGTAAGGGAAAGTGTGGAGTACACACTCGTTTGAGCTAAAACGAAGTCAACCTCGATAAAGAAGTAAAAGTTAAAGGGTAGCACATTTTGCTGATGTGCTCAGCCGAGCAGAGTCCTTGACTCGGCCGAGCAGAGCATAGCAGATTGTCCATGTTTCTGGACAGCCTTGCTCGGCCGAGGCATGTGCCTTGCTCGGCCGAGCAGTATGAACAGCACGGCCGTGCAGTTCAAATGACACGGCCGTGCAGCTGGGCAAATTGTCATGGGACATCTTTGCTCGGCCGAGCGAGTCCCTTGACTCGGCCGAGCGGTTCTCCCGAACAGTGCCGGTTCAAACCGAAAGACACATCACTTGGCTAAAGTCATGTCTTTTGGTTATACCCTTTAACTAATACCTCTCCATCTGTATATATACAGAGATTGATCTCAGTTGTAAATACATGAAAAACACAAGTGATACAACAATAACAAAAGCAACACAATTCTCAAGTTTTGATTTGTTCTCTTTGCCTAGAAAACAAATTGCGTGATTGTCTTATCCCAATAAAGATTTTGTGTAACCCAGGCATTAAGGGTCGAAATACTTTATTCGGAAAGTGGATTATACACGATTCAATCACATATCCGGCCTCTGTATCAAGATCAAGACCCTATATTCCCCTACAAACGAATAAAGTATTTGGTGATACTCATGGCTGGTGGAAGTACTTTGAAGGAGATGACGAACAAGTTTGGGAAGCTAGACAAATTTGAAGGACAAGATTTCCGGCGTTGGCAGAAGAAGATGCACTTCCTTTTAACAACTTTAAAGGTGGTGTATGTTCTTTCTACCCCTATTCCGGAATTGCTTGAAGATGACAACTTGGAGGCAATCAGACGTAGATCAAAGTGGGAAAACGACGACTACATCTGCAGAGGACACATATTAAACGGTATGTCTGATTCTCTCTTTGACATCTATCAAAATGAGGAATCTGCAAAAGAGTTATGGGATTCTCTTGAATCCAAGTACATGGCAGAGGATGCTTCTAGTAAGAAGTTCCTTGTGAGTAATTTTAACAATTACAAGATGGTCGATTCAAGACCTGTCATGGAACAATTCAATGAACTCCTTAGAATCCTTGGACAATATACACAACATGGGTTGAAGATGGATGAGTCAATATCAGTTTCAAGTGTGATTGATAAGTTGCCTCCCTCCTGGAAGGATTTCAAACACACTTTGAAACATGGTAAAGACGATCTGTCTTTGGTTCAACTTGGTAGTCACTTGCGCATAGAGGAATCTCTTAGGGCGCAAGAAGATGACAAAGGCAAAGGAAAAGAAGTTGTTGGACCCTCGATAAATATGATGGATGAGGGTGGAAACAATAAAAACAAAGGAAAGAAATGCAGTTTCAATGACAATGGTTCTGGTCCCAACAAAAAGCCTAAATTGGCTTGTTGGAAGTGTGGCAAAACTGGTCACTTTAAGAAGGATTGTCGTGTTGGAAACAACAAGAAAGGCGCAAGCACAAGTGGTTCGGGAAAGGGGTCTAAGGACCATTCTCAAAACCAAGGTCAGAATTTAATTCATAATTGGAACAGATTTATTAAAAATTCTGTTTCAATAATTTCTGAGGCATTTTATGTGCAGGATGATGCTATTGCGTGGTGGATTGATTCCGGTGCCACTGCTCATGTTTGTAAAGATCGTTGTTGGTTTAAGACATACGAACCAATGGAAGACGGATCTGTCCTTTACATGGGTGATGATCATTCCGCTCCTATTCAAGGAAGAGGAAGCGTGGTGTTGGAATTCACTTCGGGAAAAACTATTTCTTTGTTTAATGTTTTGTATGTACCTAAACTTCGTAAGAATTTAATTTCTGGTCCTGTCTTGAACAAGTGTGGCTATAAACAAGTTTATGAATCCGATAAGTATATCTTATCAAAGTCGGGTGTATTTGTAGGATTTGGTTATTATAACAATGGGATGTTTATGTTGAATTTGAATAAAATTCCGGTTAACTCTAGTTCTGTTTATATGACTTCCTCTGTTGTTGCTAATTCCTCATTATGGCATGCTCGGTTAGGACATGTGCACTATAAAAGAATGCTTGAAATGTCCAAAGATGGTTTGATTCCTGTTATTGATAATAATACGGAAAGGTGTAATACTTGCATGTTAACAAAAATCACTAGGAAACCTTTTAAAAGTGTTACAAGGAATTCTGTAAAACTTGAATTGATACATAGTGATTTATGTGATTTTCATGCAACTCCATCTTTAGGCAATAAAAAGTATATTGTCACTTTTATAGATGATGCTTCTAGGTTTTGCTATATTTATTTGCTGCATGCAAAAGATGAAGCCCTAGATAAATTTAAAATTTATAAAACTGAAGTTGAACTTCAACTAAATGGCTTGATTAAAACCTTACGTACGGATAGAGGTGGTGAATATTATGATCCTAAATATTTCCAATCCGTAGGGATAATTCATGAGACTACGGCTCCTTATGTACCACAACAAAATGGTGTGGCTGAAAGGAAGAATAGAACTCTTGAAGAAATGGTTAATACCATGTTGTCTTACTCGGGCTTGAGTGACGGGTTTTGGGGTGAAGCCATGTTAACGGCTTGTCATCTATTGAATAGAGTTCCTAATAAAAGGAACAAGATTACCCCATATGAGCTTTGGTATAAGAAACGACCAAACTTGACATTTTTGCGAGTTTGGGGTTGTAGGGCCGTGGTTAGGCTTCCGGATCCTAAAAGGAAAAAGTTGGGAGAAAAAGGTATTGATTGCATCTTTGTTGGATATGCTGAGCATTCCAAGGCATATAGGTTTTATGTTATAGAACCTAATGAATTCATTTCTATAAACACAATTATAGAATCAAGAGATGCAATCTCTGATGAGAATCGATTCTCTTCGATACCTAGACCCAAGGATATTATACCAATGTCGGCTGAATCTCAAATGGATGATCATTCAATTGATGTACCAAGTGAGACACTCGAACCTCGTAAGAGTACAAGAGTAAGGAAAGCTAAATCATATGGTTCTGATTTTCAACTGTATTTAGTTATGGGATCAAGAGATCAAATTAAATCTCAATACTCTTACTGTTATAGTATAGAGGAGGATCCAAGAACCTATGATGAAGCAATAAAATCTCGAGACGCTGGTTTTTGGAAAGAAGCCATCGATGATGAGATTGGTTCTATTGTGGAAAATAATACATGGGTTTTGTCGATTTACCACCAGTTTGTAAACCTTTGGGGTGCAAATGGATCTTCAAAAAGAAGATGAAAGTCGATGGAACTATTGACAAGTTTAAAGCTCGATTGGTAATCCAAGGCTTTAGACAAAAGGAAGGGATCGATTACTTCGATACCTATGCACCGGTTGCTCGTATCACTACTATTAGATTTCCTCGATAGCTTTGGCGGCTATTCGAATCTATTGATCTATCAAATGGATGTCAAAACCGCATTCTTAAATGGTGATTTGGAAGAAGAAGTGTATATGAAGCAACTTTGAAGGATTTGTTATGCCAGGTAATGAGCATAAGGTATGTAAGTTAATTAAGTCATTGTATGGGCTGAAGCAAGCACCTAAGCAGTGGCATCAAAAATTTGATGAGGTTGTTTTGTCGAATGGTTTTGTATTAAATCAGTCCGACAAATGTGTATATAGCAGATTTGATGAATCCGGTAAAGGTGTAATCATCTGTCTATATGTAGATGACATGTTGATTTTTGGCACAGACCAAAATGTAGTTGATAAAACTAAGAAGTTTTTGTCATCAAAGTTTTCGATGAAGGACATGGGAGAAGCCGATGTAATTCTTGGTATAAAGATTAAACGGATGAACAAAGGAATTGCAATATCACAATCTCATTATATTGAGAAAATTCTCAAGAGATTTAATTGTGATAATTGTTCTAAAGTTAGTACTCCCATGGATCCTACTGAGAAACTTGTATCAAATCTTCGGTAAACTGTGTCACGAGTCGAATACTCAAAAGCCATTGGCAGTTTGATGTATGCTATGACGGGCACTCGACCTGATATTGCTTATGCAGTTGGAAGATTGAGCAGGTTCACTAGTAATCCTAGTAGACAGCATTGGCATGCTATAACAAGGGTGTTCAAGTACTTAAAAGGTACTATGGACTATGGTTTGTGTTATAGTGGACATCCTTCTATATTAGAAGGTTATACCGATGCTAGTTGGATCAACCAAGAAGATTCATCTTCTACTAGTGGTTGGGTGTTCTTGCTTGGAGGAGGTGCCATTTCTTGGGCTTCCAAAAGCGGACATGTATTACACATTCTACAATGGAATGCGAGTTTTTAGCATTGGTAGCTGCTTTGGAAAAGAAGCGGAGTGGCTTCGGAACTTGATATATGAGATTCCATTATGGCCAAAACCGATATCACCAATGTCTATCCATTGTGATAGTGCTGCCACCTTGGCTAGGACCTATAGTCAGATTTATAATGGCAAGTCTAGACACTTGGGTGTCAGACATAGTATGATTCGGGAGTTAATCATGAATGGTGTGATATCAGTTGAATTTGTTCGGTCGCAACAAAACTTGGCTGACCACTTGACGAAGGGGTTAGCCAGAGACTTGGTAAATAAGTCTGCAATGGGAATGGGATTAAAGTCCATTTAATCCTCTAATTGTGAGATACCCAATTCCCTTCTAATACAACGTTAGAAGCTTGAATTCAATGTGGAAAGCTCGCAGTTGGAGATTGGAACACATGTTATTATCTTTCCCAAGGTATGTGTTCAGACCTGCAAGTAAAGGTTAGGTTGAAGAATATCTTCTTAATAGTTCCTTTGAAAAATTGCAAATGCAGGTGCAAGATTAAAAGGAATTACCTATGTGGACATGAAGTTTTGCCGCTTCAAGAAGCTAGGACTTGGCTTCCTATATGTTCACTATTGGATATGGACACATGGCTTGTAAAGTGTCAAGATTAAACAAAGAGAATTGTACTGAACTTATGTGTATAGTATCTTCAGGTATTCATATGAGTTGACGGGTTCAATCGTTACGACACCCCGATTCTCGAGTATTTGAAATGTGTATTATACTAAGATGAAAATTCAATCGCAAGACATTTTCATTTATGCATTCGTTTGTTTCGTTATTTATAAAGGTTAGTAAATCAAAGGATTACATTAAATGGAGGGGATTTGTTGGTGATTTTAGTATCATCAACTTATTTTAGTGTAATGATGATTTACTAAGAGATCAATGTGATTCGTATTAGACTCGGATACGAGTAAGGGAAAGTGTGGAGTACACACTCGTTTGAGCTAAAATGAAGTCAACCTCGATAAAGAAGTAAAAGTTAAAGGGTAGCACATTTTGCTGATGTGCTCGGCCGAGCAGAGTCCTTGACTCGGCCGAGCAGAGCATAGCAGATTGTCCAAGTTTCTGGACAGCCTTGTGAAATTACCCGGGATTTCGCGCGGGCGCGAAACGCGGTTGTCTTTCGCGGAGGGTTGGTGTCTGAGACCTCGCTTCGTGGGAAGGAACAAAATGAGGAGTCGCCACGCGGTTTTTGTATTTTGAGCCCAAACGTTGAGAAACGGCTATTGTGAAAAGGTGTCGTTTTTATTGGTAGCAAAAACTTAGGAAAAGGCTTTTTGAAAAAGGGGATCATTTTTATTGGCGGCAAAACGAGTAAAAAGCTTTTTGTACCGAGATTGTTAGGTTCGGAGGTCAAGTTACATTTCGGGTAGAGTATGACGAGATCGCCCGAAACGCCTCGCATGACGAGTCTTTCTACCTTTCTCGAAATTGTATGTGTGTGTGTGTGTGTTTTGAAATGGGGGCTTGAATGACAAGCTTAATCTTGGTTTGAATGACAAACGTTGATTAGGTGACTTTGTTTGAAAAGACGAGCGTTTGAATGACAAACGTCGGTTTGAGTTTGAAATGAGCGTTTGCGTGGCAAACGTCGACTTTGAGCCATACGAGTCATTGTTAACGATTTTTACGGGAAAAATGCGTATTAAATGATTTTAAGTGTCAAATGGCGGCTTTGAGTTTGAAGATGAGCATTCGGAGGCCGAACGTCATTTCGCGCGTTTTGAAAGAGAGTTCGACGGACGAACTCCGGTTTTGAACCGGGCATTACATTGTTAACGATTTTTACGGGAAAAATACGTATTAAATGACATGCGATCAACGAATCGGGTTGCGACTCGGACTTTGAAAAGTAAATACTATCACAATCCAAACGGATCGGACTTGTAAATGACAGTATTTAAAGCGGTGTCAACGGAATCAAACGATCCGGATTCGTAAATGACGATCAACGAGGCCAAACGGCTCGGAATTGTAAAGGACGATCAACGAGGCCAAACGGCTCGGAATTGTAAATGACGATCAATGAGGCCAAACGGATCGGAATTGTAAATGACGATCAACGAGGCCAAACGGCTCGGAATTGTAAATGACGATCAACGAGGCCAAACGGCTCGGAATTGTAAATGACATGAAAGTAAGCGGAACGGGGTCGGAACGCCGTTTTAACCCGTGATTACTTCTCTTACGGAAAGAGAAGAGGATCGAGGGCTAAAACGTATCGGACCCCGTTAGACGGAGGCGTCTACATTTTGATAACGGACGTTTGAAACGATTATAGCGGCGGCGCGTAAACCGAGACGGAACGGAAGATTGAGAGAGAGGGAGTTATACCTATGGCTAGGGTCGACTCCTTTGGCTCGGGAGGTGTGTACGGGACACGGAAAGTGATTCGAAAGGTTGTTTCGAAGTTGTAGGGTGCGTATTTGATCGAAATATGAAGGTTTCACGCGAATCGAGACAAAACGGGAGCTCGGGAAGGGTGAAAACCAGTTTGGACCGTGGGGTGGTGATTTTTTGGTGTCAAAAAAATCCTTTTCTTGCCTTTGACAGCAACTTCTATTTATAGGGTGAAAATTGCAGTAGGAGTCCGGCCGGACTTGGACTGAATTTCAGGGGTTTTGGGAATTTTGGAAATATGGGGGACTTGCTGGCAATTTCGGGAAAAGTGCACGGTGAGTTCGGCGGACTTGGCTTGCAAACCGGGGGCATTTTGGTCTTTTCCCTACGAAATTGATTGAAGGGTGACTAGAGGGAGGTGGCATGGCTGCCACGTGCCCTCCGAGTCACCAGTGAGGTGGGATTTTGTCCCTCGGTCCCGGTTTTGTCCTTTTTAAAATAACGGTCAGGAAATGTCCGAAACGCCCGGAAAGTACCGGAAAATGCGTTTTCGGGAAAGCCATACTTTTACGTGAGATGTCACGTGCTAAGTACGGTTCGACGTCGGGATACAGGGGCGATCCGGGACGTCTCGTTGGCACGGCAACGGGGAGTTTAACGAGTTCGGTTAACCTGGAGCGGAGCCGGTTAACGGATTTCGGTTAACTTTCGACGGATTTGGACGATCGGATTTGGGTACTTTTAGTTAGCCCTCGGCGACGTCTCCTCCGAAGGAGGTGGGAGTCGTTGAAAAAGATAAGGATCCAAATCGGGATGCCTTACTTTGAAGGAGACACAGGCGGTCAGTGGTGGACCCTTAGCGAAAAGGATTCCTACGTATCCCGAGCGGGAATCAAGCCGATCGTAGTTCGAAAAGGGGCAAGGGCCGCGCATGGGGACCTTGACCGGCGAGACTTGTTAGGAGGCGTCTAAACACAGGATGAGATCATTCGCGAGGTACTGTACCGAATGAGGAGACCGCTGGGGAGGCGTCCCGAACACAGGACTTCGAAACCTTCGAGGCGTGTGGCGCCTCAAACCGGAGTTGCGATGCCGACGAGGGTGTTCGTGCCTTAGGTCTTGGGCTTATTGCCGTTGCCGGTGTTATCCTGGGGATGAGCGTTCGGGCTTACGGATGGCCGAAGAGGGATTGTTGCAAGGCGTTCGTACCTTGGGGTTCGGGCTTATTCTTTATTGCCTTAGGAGAGATGACTATTTGCAAGGCATTCGTACCTTGGGGTTCGGGCTTATTGCTTTGTTGCCGGAGAGATGACCATTTGCGAGGCGTTCGTACCTTGGGGTTCGGGCTTATTCTTTGTTCGGGAGATGACCATTTGCAAGGCGTTCGTACCTTGGGGTTCGGGTTCGGAGATGACTTCTTGTAGGGGTTCGGGCTTATTGCGGAGAGATGACCATTTGCGAGCGTTCGTACCTTGGGGTTCGGGCTTATTGCGTTAGGAGAGATGACCATTTGCAAGGCGTTCGTACCTTGGGGTTCGGGCTTATTCTGTTGGAGATGACCATTCGCAAAGCGTCTCGTACCTTGGGGTTGTGTTTGTGGAAGTTGCGATAAGGATTGATAAGCGAAGGTTTGCAGATCGGACCAGTGAAAGGTCGCGGATTGAGTTTGAATCGGGCCAGTGAAAGGTCGCGGTTGAGAGTGGAATCGGACCGTGAAGGTCGCGGTTGATTGAAATCGGACCGTGAAGGTCGCGATTGAGAATTGAAATCGGACCGTGAAAGGTCGCGATTGAGAGTGAAATCGGACCGTGAAAGGTCGCGATTGAGAATTGGAATCGGACCGTGAAAGGTCGCGATTGAGAATTGAAATCGGACCGTGAAAGGTCGCGATTGAGAATTGAAATCGGACCGTGAAAGGTCGCGATTGAGAATTGAAATCGGACCGTGAAAGGTCACGATTGAGAATTGAAATCGGACCGTGAAAGGTCGCGATTGAGAATTTAATGGTGAGGACCATTATTAAATTTTAACGTCGGGAGACGGCATCGTAACTGAAATGTCCGCAGACATGGTTGAACGTTTGGATGTCAAATGTCAATCTATCGAATTTAACGTCAGAGACGAGCGTTAGTGAGAACTAGCCGGGAATTTAACGTGCGGAGACGAACGTTAGTGATGACTAGCGAGAATTTAACGTCTGGAGACGAACGTTAGTGATGACTAACTGAGAATTTAACGTCTGGAGACGAACGTTAGTGAGGACTATCTGAGAATTTAACGTCTGGAGACGAGCGTTAGTGAGAACTAACTGGGATTTATCCTCGGGGGATAGGGCGTTAGAAATGTCTAACTGGGGGAAATTTTACACTTTCGGGGGCCAAAAGTGGTAAAATTGGAATCGCCAAAAGCTGAGGGGCAAAAGGGGCAAAAATTATTCAGTGCGGTAAGAGTCGGGTCGGACTTTTCTGCTTTTTCCGAAACTTTTTAAATGCCGAGGCTGGGGAAGAAAATGGCCATTTTCTTCCATTGTTGCCGGCGAGAGAGGAGAGAAAAGAGAGAGAAATCCAACCCAAATTGCAAGGTTTGCTCGAATTTGTGAGGGAAAATCGCTATGGAGGGTGAAGGAGGACCAATGGCTCGCCACGGAAGGACCGACGACGAAAGAACTCGATTGGTTCGAACCATTCGAACCACCACTCTTCCATTGAATCTGGCGGAGTTTTATCCGGCGAGGGACCGCCACAACTCGAGGAGGGATCGAAAGACACGTAAGTTCCCTACAAATTCCATTAATTTCAAGAATGTGCCTTATTTAAATGTTAGAAATTTGTTAGGAATTTACTTAGGGATTTTGGTGCCCGATTTGGGGCTTTGACTTTGCTATGAATTGTTGTCGAAATTGACTAGGACGTAGTTCAATTGACATCATGGGTAGATGACATAAAAATTTTGGTTGCAAAATTCCATGTCTAAATGCATTTTCCAAAATTAAAGTAGCTTTAATTCGGGACGGAGCGAAATTTTCGAAAAATTCGAAAGAATTTGAAAGTTCCGGATTCGACGGAGTTTTCGAAAGATTTTGAAAGTTCCGGATTCGACGGAGTTTTCGAAATGATTTAAATATACGTAGGAAATGAATGAGAACCGTATACGTATTGCATCCTTTTGACATGCGTTGTTGCATTTTGTTGACGTTGCTTGTCTTGTTTATGCACGGGGACGGGGATGGTTGATACCCACAACCGAGAAGAGTCGGGGTGCTTTTGAGGCGGTGCGAGGCATTGTGGGGCCTTATCCGGACGTAGCTCGAGAGGGAGAGAGGAGTCCACGGCAGTTGGTGATTGACTCCGGCCGGGCCGGGTTTATCGGTCTTGTGGCGGCGGCAGTGATACGCCGAGGGCGAGTCCATGTATGTCGCGGCGGCGAGTGCGGTGGGATACGACCCACACTTTCCATTTCGAGATGGGGGAGGCGACGGTGACTCCCACGGATTTTGCCGCTATCACTGGGTTGCCTACTTATGGCAGCGGCCGGTGTGGGTTGATGGTTACACCGGAGCGGTTATGCAGGCTGCTGGGTTTCGATATTACCGATGCCGAGGGCTTAGGCATTCGGTACGAGCCGATGGAGCATCACTTGAGGGCGGGTGTCGCCGATTATCCGGCCGGGTCCTTGAGGATGACCGCGGAGCGTCCGGCTCGAGGGTTCCTTTGGTTTGCTTGTTGTCGGCGACCTTGTTCCCGACTTCCGACACGTCTTGTCACTTCCCTACTGCTCGGGTCGTGGTAGACTTGGATGCCGTGAGGGGTTTGCGTGGGGAGAGGCTGGGCGGCCGAGCTCTACCACTCTTTGGACGAGGTTCTCGCGGGGAGAGGAGCACACATTTAGGCCCTTCACGCTGTCTTGGATGTAAGTTTACGTGCTTTTTCTCTTCCTTGCCCCTTTTATGTACTCGTATGTATACGCTTTGTAGGCGACATAACTTTCCATTCTCTTGGCGGTTTGGTGCTACGAGGTATTGATCCGCGAGCTTGGGACATAAAGGAGCCGTGCCGTCCCTGTTCCCTGCCTTCTTTGGTTTGGCGAGAAGAAGGCGAAGAGGGCGGTCTCTTCGAGGTTGGCACTCGAGTGTCGTACGAGGAGATATCTCGGCGGCCCGAACTTGGAGTTCTCCGAGAGGATCCAGTGACTGGTGGAGCGGGTTTGATCATGTCGCGGTGCGGATTGCAGCGAGACTACACGGCGGCGGAAGCTCTGGTGGGACTTCAGCTGTGACGCCATGTATTTGGGGGAGAGGGTGACCCGTCGGCATAGGCGGGGTCTCTTCCATTGGTGCTTAGGTGGATCCTCCTTTGTACATGCGGCATCCGGGAGATGCCGATTGACGAGCCGGAGGGGTACCTTCGGGTGTGTACTTCATCGAGTACATCATAGCGGGGGCCGCTTATGATGTTTTCTTGAGGATGAGGCCGAGGAGCCCACAGTGCGGCATAGGGAGGGCGAGGTCCCCGGAGGTCCTCGACATTTTCTGTCCCGCGAGCTAGGCTAGCGTACGAGGCTGGGCCGGTTCGCGTAGGCGACTTGTGATCCCGCTCCCGGCGGGCCGAGACCACGATACGGGGCGGACCCCGATGCTTCGGTGAGCATCTTTTACTGATTTTACGCATTTGATAGTAGCATTACGCACATGATGCATCTGTACTTTGTTCGCTTCGATGATTTTCTGGTTCGCGAGGTATCGGCCGTACTGTCTGATGAGGCCATGAGGGTGGTGGACGGGTGGTCGCCCTACGCCGGGAGGCTCGTGGAGTTCATGCGGTGCGGTTCCGGAGGAGCGTGGACGTCCGCGATCGGGGGGCCGTCTAGGCCGAGGGGTTCGCCTGCTCCCAGGCGGTGGGGGAGGACTTCACACGCGGGGTTTGGCCGGTTCGCGGGCGGAACGGCTGGATTTGGAGCTCCTTCTTACGCGCACTCGGGCGCGAGAGGGGAGTCCTCGAGTTCGCGTACTCGGAGGAGGCCACTTTGCCTATTCCCATTTGGAGGAGTTTGGCGAGTTCTGTTTGCGACAGATCCGGCGGCGGCGGAGCGGTACGTCGAGTGTACGGATGACGAGCGGGACTCGAGTAGTCCCCTTTTCTTGCTTTCTTTCTTTACTATTTTGTTTAGACAAAATGCATGTATTTGTCGGGAACAAATTTTGATTTGAAATATATTTGCAAAAAGGCGCCCGTGGGGGCGGAACTGTACTTCGCATATTTATTACGTGATCACCTTGATTATTTTCGGCAAATAAGCAAATAGGTTAATCAAAAATAAATAAAAAGGAGAAATGCATTAAAAATTGAACGGGTCAAAATTTAAGCATGTATGCACTAATTTTTAATTATTTGCTTGTTGCACGAGCCGGGGCGGAAGGGATATTGACATTGGTTGAATGAAATCGGGCGAGCACGCGAGATTTCATAAGAGTGAACAGGGCATGGTTTGGAAATGTTTCCAACTTTAAGGCCATTTGGATGCGAGAGTTGACCAAGTCAAGCTGCGAGAGAGTCCGGCCGGACTAGGATTGAATTTCCAGATTCTTTAAATTGCAGTTTTAGCTTTGCAATTGGTAAGAAGCTGCGCATTGCTTTTGATCATTACATTTGAGTTCTTTTCCATTTCTTAAGGTTTTCTTCACCTTCGACATGGCTCCTTTTCCCAAGTTATCGTCTCGGATGCAAGAGCGATATTTGGACAACTTTCGATCGTGGGTACGGAACCACACGAGGCGAGAACAAAAGGTTTTTCGAAGGTCATTACGGGATTAAATCTGTTTGGGCTTTGAAGGAGCTCATGCAGATTGGGATCTTTTGAGAGCCGCGTCTCGGTTACAGGACGTAAGGAGGAATGTGTACGGCTTTTCGTACCAGGCAGAAGTCACTCCTACGTTTGAAGATTTCCGGGCCGTTGCAGGAGGACACGAGGCGGAACAGCTAGTTCTTCCGTATCTTTGGTGGCATGGCCATTTGTTGAGAAAGCTAGTGTCTTTGTTGGGTATCTCATTTGGAGAAGCATACGGGATCTTGTCTGAGGATTAGATTACGTTGACATTTCGGGTGCCAGAAAGATTTGCCGGAGGCTGAGGGAGCGTCTTTGCGTGGGGCGCGTTTGCTCTGTGCGTGATTGCTACTCTGTTCACATTCACGTCTACGGGTGTGTGCCATCACGATGTCTTGGACTGGTGAGCGGTGCGAGTGGAGGAGACATCGTGCCATTGGTCTTGGGCGAGACGTTCTGGCGTAGGCCGGATGGCGGCCGTAGCCGATACATGTGGGGAGGAGTCCCGCTATGCGACCATGTGGTTGAGGAGAGAGCTGCAGATGATGCACGAGGTGCCAATGTCTTGTGACGCTTGGTCTTTCTCGCGACGTCCTGCGGTGATAGGGGTAATCGAGTGAAATTTGGAGCTCTGGATGGCCGAGACTTGGCACGCATCACTTGCGATGGTGGAGTTCCCCATTGGAGATTCTGAGACTTGTAGGACCGCTCGGGAGGGTGCATTGATCGTCGGAAGTGCGGGGCTGTCTCGAGACGTCTTTCTATATTCCATCATTGGTTACGCGGCGATGCGAGTGGAGCGAGTGCAGTTGATCCCGATCGAGTTATCTTGCTACCTTTGAGGTGGGATCTCTGCGGATGGAGGATCCTTCGACGCTATTCTTGGTCACCGGTGGTGGCAATACACGTCCTTTCTGCCCGGGGTTCTCTTTCACCGGAGAGAGGGCCTTTGTTGCGTCGGCAACGATATACGAGCGGAGTACGAAAGAGTGTATAGGGGAGACACGAGATGGCTATCTTGTGGAGACGGAGTGGTGTTGGGTGCGATCACACAGACGGCTCGACATTGAGGAGGACGAAGCGAGGGCTAACCACAGGGAATAAATGCGTGGCGATGCCATGGCTGATTATGTGGCAAGTGCGATCGGGAGGCCAATCAAGCTTTGCGATGATGGCTCGAAGCGAGGCGGCTCGAGACGAGCTAGAGAAAGGGCTGTATTGACCGGCCGCGGGATTGACGGAGGCGTCGGGAAGAGTCCACGAGCCGGGTAGAAGGCCTAGGAATATTTCTGCGAAGGTGAAGAACACTCGCCGGGGAAAAGGGAAGGGGAAGAAGGATGAAGGAACTAGTACGGGAAACTAGGTTGACCTTCTCATCAGTATCCACCCATTGTCATTGCAGACACATTAATTGATTAATGTTTTATTGTAGTTTTGCTAGCGTGTAGCGAGTCAAGAGTTGACCGTGCTTGAACTCATCAAAGAATGTTTTAACCGTTATGAATTTGTAGGTTAAATGAAAAGAGTTTTTTTTTTCGAAACACAAGCAATTGATGCTTATTGTATTTTTTTTGTTTTTTAGACCGAACCAATGATGGCTGCCTACGTTCCCCTTTTACAACTGGACTAAGGGGCTCAGGTCACCGTAGTTCGACACTTTAGGTGAATTTGAGAAAAACAAAGACAAAAGAAGTGCGACCCTGTTTTTTACCTGGATCATTAGCGGGAATGTATCCAGTTGGGTATTACTCTTTTAGCACTTTAATTTACTGAGGGGGACGGTGTATGGGGAAGGTGAGTTGACTCGTGCTCTTCCTCAAACGAAGTATCTGCGGAGCTTGCTTCCGTTCACGGGGTTAACGAAAGGGTTTCCGTCCAAGTCTGCTAGCTTCATGGCTCCTCCGGAGAAGATTCTTTGTACCACGAACGGTCCTATCCAGGTAGGCTCCCACTTTCCGAGGGGATTGGTCTGCGTAGGAGGCTTTTCCTTTAGCACCAAGTCACCTTCTCTGATGTCTCGGATCTTGACTTTCTTGTCGAATGCTCGTGCCATTACGCTCACAGTAGGCTCGAGTGTGTTCCATGGCTTTCAATCTGCGCTCGTCGAGTAGAGCAAGTTCGTCGTGGCGGCTCTGTAGCCATTCGACTTCATTGATCCCGTTTTCCAAGAGGACTCGGAGGGATGGAATTTCCAATTCCACGGGTAACATCGCTTCCATTCCGTAGGTAAGTGCGAACGGAGTCTCCCCTGTGGCGGTTCGGCGATGTTCGGTATCCCCGAGAGGGCTAGATGTAGCTTTCGGGCCGGTCCCAGGCCTGCGAGTGGTCATCTTTCGATTATCATGGCGAGAGTCTTGTTGGCTGCCTCTCTTGCACCATTGGTTTGTGGTACGTAAGGAGAAGACTGTGACGTGTGACTACGGGTCGGTCAGTAGTTGGTCACAATCTCCTTCGAAGTGAGTCCCATTGTCGGAGATGATCTCGTTGGGCACTCCATATCGGCACATGATGTTCTCTCGGATGAACTCGGCCACCTTCCTAGAATTCAGTACCTTGTACGATCTGGCTTCTACCCATTTGGTGAAGTAGTCGACTGCGACTAAAATGAACTCGTGACCATTGCTCCCTGGAGGAGTGATCTTGCCGATGACGTCGATTCCCCATGTGGCGAAAGGCCATGGCGTAGTCATGCAGTAGAGTTCGTGAGGAGGGATGTGATTGAGGTTGGAAAACCGTTGACATTTGTCGCAGCTTCGGACGGCTGGATGCGATGCATTTCCATTGATATCCAATAGTATCCCATACGGAGAATGATGCATGTCAATGCTCGGGCGTTCATGTGCGGACCGCGGGTTCCGTTGTGAACTTCGTTCATTAGCTTCGGCGGCTTTTTCTTTGTTTACACACCGAAGGAGTGGCCCTTGAGTGGCGCTTCTTGTACAACATACCCCCGAGAATGACGAAATGGGATGCCGGGCGTTTTAATGCCATCATGTTTTTGGCTTTGATCCCTTCTTTGTATTTTCCATCTTCATTTGTGAAGGAATCTTCTCCGCTTTGGAGAATGCTTGGTAAATTTGATTATACCGGGGTTCGTCGATCGTTTCTTTTTCTTTTTCGATCTCACGGCAATAGGCGGGTGTTTCCCGTCTGCCTATTACGAGGGGTTTCTTGCTTTCCCTTCGGGAATTTCGACAAGAGAGGCGAGGTTGCCGGGCGTACGCGAAGCGGTTTCTGTTTCTTGGCAAATAGTGAAAAGAGATGTCCTTGAGGCGAGCAATGAAGCTCCTCCATGTACGCGTGGTACTTCGAAGGCCGAAATCTACCGTCTTCCATTTGTTGGATACTTGATTGATGATCAATGCTTTGAGTCTCCATATACATCAGGCTCTAAGATGTTGCGCTCGAGGCGGCTTCCAAACTGCTTTGCTTGAGGCTTCGTGATTCTGCTGCATTGTTGGTTGCTTCAAAATTCGGCTTGATGGCTATGGGAGTATGCTCGTCCTTGGGATCGACAAGGAGCATTCCAATGCCATTCCCCTTCTTGTTGGCTGCCCATCGAAGAAGAGTTGCCGGCGGTTTGCCTTTGTCAAGTGAAAAGATTCCGTCATCCGGAAATTGCGGATCGGGACCCTTAGGTTAATTTGCTCGGGAAGTCGGCAAGGCGATGCGCCATTACTCGCCTTTTGTTGATTTTCGACCATGTACTTGATGTCGAACTCGGCCAGGGAAGAATGACCACTTGGCTAGCCGCATTGACGGTGGATGGCTTGTCAAAGAGATATCGGACGGGGTCCACTTTGGAGGACCGGGGAGCACTTGAATGCTGTTGCATGTAGTGTTTCGGTTCCCGACTACCCATACAGGCGGTACGTGTTTTCTCACGATCTTGAGTAGGCGAGTTCACTTCCTTGAAGCTTTGACTTACGAAGTAGATTGCATGCTCAACCTTGGAATCTTTCTCGTTCTTGTGCCGGCATTGCTCAGATAGACGTGTCTACATTCTTGTCGGATACGAGGAGTAGTGGCTTGTCTTCATGTGGCGGGCACTGCACTGGGGGATTCACCAAGTAGGTCTTGATCTTCTCGAAAGCTGTTTGGCACTCGGAGTCCCATTTGATGTCGGCATTCTTTTTCATCGGTTTGAACATGGGGCTCGGAGAAGATGTCAAGCGGTTGATGAAGCGGCCCGATGTCTTGAAGTCTTCCCATGAAGCACTTCACTTCCACATCGAGGTTTGAGGCGGCTTCATGTCGATGATGGCCTTGATTTTCCCGGGATCGAAGCCGATACCTCTTTTACGTAACCATGTACCCCAAGCACCTTGCCGCGCTTGACGCCGAAGGTGCACTTTGCCGGGTTCAACCTCATGGAGTGTTTTGAGTCCGTTATAGAACTTCCTCGAATCTGTCATGTCTTGCATGTCGATCCCTTGGAGTGGATGATCATGTAGTCGACATATACTTCGATTTCTTTGTGAATCATGTCATGGAAGAAAGGGCATTGCGGCCGTGAGTAAATAGCCCCAGGCGTTCTTTAGACCGAACGGCATGGCCGTGTAACGATATGTCCCCATTGGAGTGGTGAAGCGATCTTGGCTTTGATCCTCCTCGGACATCTTGATCCGGTTGTATCCAAAGAAACCCGTCCACGAAGGACTTTACTTCGAAATTTGCCGTGGTGTCGACCGGCATGTCGATGTTAGGCAATGGGAAATCATCCTTAGGGGCGGCCTTGTTGAGATCAGGAAGTCCACGCAGCATCGACCTTTCCATTGGCCTTGGTGGCCAGTCACGATGTTGGAGAGCCAAGTCGGGTACTCAATCAGCTACGATAGAAACCAACTCGGAGCATTTTTCTCAATTTCTTCTTTAACTTGCAAGAACCACTCTGGCTTGATCTTGCGCGGCTTACATTTGACGAGGCTTGGATTCGGGATCCAGGGAATTACGTGCTCCACGATTGAGGATCGAGTCACGGCATGTCTGGTATGACCAGGCGAACACGTCAACATACTCCCGGAGGAGGTTTATCGGGGCTTCCTTTTCCCGCATCGGCGAAGAAAGCGCCCACTTGTGTCTCTTTAGGCTCTTGCCCAGCGACCCAGGAGTTCACTGCTGGTCATAACCTCTTCGGCGGCTTGGGCCGGTTGTCCTCTTGAGTCAACTACACGCTCGAGAACTTCTCTAATGTATTGTTCGTTTAATGTGTCCGCTTCTTTATCGGTTGAATTATTAACGTCTTTTAAGTTGTTTGTTAACTTATCGGTTGTTAAAGTGGCAATGAGAGGATACTCGAAAGGTCGGAGACTTTTCATTACACAAGAACGGGAATACATGATTGGCTACAACATTATAGTCCTCCGGCGTAAGGCCGTTGGATGACTCGAGGACCGGACTCGACAAGGAGGCCGACTCGGAGGGTTTGAGACCGGGTTTAGGGAGATGTGGGTGCGGGCCCGGCTTGTCTTCCAGTGCCCAGCTTGCCCTTGGTCCGGTGAAAGTTACCCAATTCTTCGGTGGCATTGCTTTGGGATGTCTTGAGGAGGGTGCGGGGATCGAGAGGCTTGGCTCCCGCTGTCCCTATCATGGCGATCATGCTGTTGTCGGAGCCCCGGTCGATCAAGTTGGGCAACTCCATGACTTCTTCAAAGCGGTTTCTGCCAGAGGCGGTCCACGAGAGCGTCTTCTATGAATTACGGTTCCTTCCGCTTTGGATTCTTGTCTCGAATGTGGCCTCGGCGGGTGATCCAGAACAACTTGTTTCCCATGGAGAGTACCTTGAGTTGCTCCTCCAAGTACAGGGGATTCCCTTAAGCGTGTACTCATCTTTGGACCGTGGTGGCGGTTGGTCTGGTAGAAGAGCTTTGTGATGTCGAGGAACGCTCCCCTTATCGGATTAGCTTTGAGTCCTGCGAAACGCTTGAGGTCCCGTGCTAGCTTTGTTCCATTCTTTACGTAGTCTTGGTGTTGACTATCCTGCTTCTTTCTCATCTTCATCGGTTCCATTTGTCGGTCCCCTCGGTTCATTCCGTCGGTTCATTGTCGGTCCCTCGGATCTGCATCGGTTCCTTGTCGGTCCCCTCGGTTACATTGTCGGTTCCCTTGTTGAAGTAATGAGCGAGGTGTCGGCGTAAAAGGCCGGAGGTGGGTGTGCCGTCGGAGGTTCCCCTTTGCGGGCCGCCGCCTTGGTGCGGGCTGAGCCTTTTGTCTTTTCTTGATGTCGGCCGGTGTTGGCACGTAGCCAAGCCCCCTGGACCGTGGTGTGGTCCTTGACTTCAATAACTTGGTGCCGGCCTTGCAGCCTTTTGCCGAGCCCCAGCCCCGGGATGAAGTTCATGAGTTTCATCATCCTCATGGCGGGAGGAATCGATCGTGAGACAAAGTGGAAGGTCCACGTTGCATATTTGGATCTTGGAGGTCTCCAGTGAATCCAGCTAATGTCATGTCATCATTATGCTTGATTTCCAATACCGGAATGTCGTTGGTGCCGGTCCCCTCGGTGGTGACACCGTCGCCGTAGAGCGTGGTTAGCTCGTTGCCTTGCATGAACTTGAGGCACGGGTGAAGGGTGGATGCCACGCCATTGATTTGATGCGGCTGTGGACGCCCCGGGATAGGCTGTGAAAGTGATTGGAATGTCCAACACTTGGAATTCGGTGGGGATCACCCGCTTGCACGAACCCAGGATGTTGAGAGTAGCAACCCCAGGGATTTGTCGGAAGTAGAGTCATAGGCCTTGACGGTGTGGATCGAAGGCTTAAGATACGTGGGCTTGATGTCAAGCAGGTCCATCATCTTGGCCGGCAAGACATTCATTCAGGAACCTCCGTCTACCAACACGCTGGGAAGGCGACGCTCGTCCACTGGGCTGTGATGTAGAGCGGCTCATTGTGACCCGGCCCCCAAATTTTGGAAGGTCCAAATCGTGAAGGTGATAATGTTGACATAGTGGATGTTACCAATCATCCGGATGACTTCATCTCGGGGTTGCGTCCACGGGGACCATGGTACGGGCCAGGCTTTCCTCTAGCTTGAGCTTGTGAGGATAAGAGGAGGTGAGCAGAGACCAAAGGGAAATGTTTGCACGAGTCCGCTTGAGCCGAGTGAGGATCGGGTCCTCTTTCAAGGAACTTGTGTCTTCGGGCTGGTCGGATCGCAATTCTGGCTCCGTCGGCTTTTTGGTGGCCTTAGGAGGTAATGCATGGATTTGACCCGATCGGGTTAGAACGCCGACATCAGGTTTGGTCCCTTCGAACAGTGCTTCCGAGTTGAGCCATAGTTAGAGGAGGATTCCTCGTAGCATAGGGCCATATGTCTTCCCTCAACTCATTGATTGTGGATGAATTCCTGAGCTTCGGCGGCAGCTGACGGATCCTGTCCCAGGATACGGGCTTAGGTGCCTCTGCGGGAGGTAGCGCTTGACGTAGGCTGTTCGAATGTAAGTGCACAACAGTGGTTGCCCGAACTGAACTGTGCGTTGCTGACCCTCCGGGGGAGGTTGGAGAGTTCTCGGCTCAAACGAACGGTCTTCTTGATCTCTTCACGGTATATCGCGTTCCTTTCCTTCTTGATCTCTGGAGTTGGGTCTGGCGATACTCGTGGTTGGCTAGTTTTCCTCCACTCTGGGCCCAGATCAACCTTCTTGCAGCGGAGCCTGCGTCGAGAGTTAATGCCTGCGTTTCTTCCCATGTGAGAATAGCCAGTGCTTCTTTGAACTGCGTGCGGCAATCTAGGTAAACCTCCATCGGGGAGAGTTTTCTTCTCTGCTTTATCTGAGTGGCGGGTATGTCGGAAGGTGAGTACACGGCTTCCCGAACATCTGCCCATGTGACTGGTTGCTGTCCCAGTTGATCGTTTCTGTAAATGAAGGCTGTAGACTGTGGAATTTCCCTGAGTAGTTGCTCGAGACGAATTTCCATCCTCCTCCTGTTTTTAAATAGACCTTCCTCCCTGAGTTGGCCTTTCAATTTGAGTGCGGTAATGATCCGTTCCCATCCTCCCAGGACCCTTGGGAGTCCGGTTTTGTTGACTTCATGCCCGGCTTGGAAGAGAATGGTTTCATCATCTTCGTCGTCGTTTTCACAGAGAACTTGCTTTCCTCGGGAAGGTAAGCGCTGGGATTCGTTCTGCCGTGTCGTTCCATCTCCTAGGTCATCAGGACCGTTGACCACCCTTGCCTGGCAGAGGGGGTTGGATGAGAACAGACGGTAGTCCGGGAAGTTGCCATGGGCAAAACTCCTGAGGTCGAACTGGTCTAGAGTGGCCTCTAGCTTTAAATGCGAAGTTTGCCTTTGTGACACTTTAAGGGCTTGGTCCCTGTAGGTCTTTCGAGCTTGGTCTTCGTCCCAAAGACGACTTTCTTGAGCGGCTAGTTCCATGAGAGCTTTCCTTGCGAGACCTAGGCAGTCTCCGTAGGTGCGCATCGTCTGGCTAGTGTCCAGAACCGTGATTACATTCAAATCGCCGAATGGCGGGAACACTTGGATTATATTGACGAAGGAAGTCGGACTGGGACATTCCATGCGTCCTTCCTTAATCTCGATCACCAAGAAGTTTGCCCATATCTGCTTGATTGACCCCACGGGGGTATTGAATTCTGCAATGTTGACGGTCTCGTGATCTCGTTCGATCGCCAAGTCTATCAGAGCTAGGGTCGGCCAGAGCGGGATGTCCGAATCCGGGGCCGTGACATTTGGGGAGTAGAATCGAACCGAAGCATGTTGATCTTGAGGTGGTCATTTCTGTGTCGAAGCCGACTCGCTTGCGGGGAAAACTTTCACGCAGATGTTTTCGGGCGGCCGGAAGCGTTCCCGAGGTTGATCTCGACTTGTAGCAGGTGAGGAGCTTGGTCTCCTTTGCCGTTGCCCTTGGCCTTGGCGGCATTTGAGGGTATAAGCTTGACCGACGCGCACGGGCCGGCTGCGCCTGGGCCGGTACTCGGAAGTAGTGATGAGCTCTGAGCTCGCTTGGCCAGGGCCTCGTTTACCATGAGCAGGCAGTCATCGAGGGTGACCTTGGTGTTGGAGAATCGATAACAAGGACGGGATCCTTGGCTTCATCAGGATACGGAATAGATGATATTGACGAAGTCGTCGTCCACTTGATCGAGGGATTCCTCGTTGCGTGAATCACGTGCTTCCAATTATCTGGATAGCCGTCTCAGACCGGACGTTGAGCTTGACAATTTCCATGGTATTGGAACCTTGGGTCGTAAGTGACCCGATCGAAAGGAGTTCCGTCCTCAAACCGAGCATGTGAATGCGGAGGTCCGCTTGCGGTCCGCCGCTGTCCTCGACTCCGGAGAGTCCAGATTCATCGTCATCCGATCGCTCAATCCGGGTGTAGGGACGTATTGCGTCGGGTTGCGTTGCTGGGCTGACTAGGAAAACATCATGCTCTTCATTGGAGAAAAGGGGTGCGGCGGGTAGTTCCTCGTGGAGGACGTCCCATACAACTTCCATGCATTCATCCCGAGAATGACGGTGCTTGTTGACCTTTATCACAAAACCTCTCACTGGCGGGGCCGTAGAGTTTGTTTGGAGAATGCTGACAAATCTCCGATTGGAGATCGGGGTTTATGTGCCCGTATCATGGCGATATTCAGCGTTTCCTTCCAATCCGCCTCCAAGTGTTGGAAACGACAGCTGAACTTGATGTATCGGATCGCTTCAGTGGTCTCGCTCGCTCGAGTACGTTTACATAGTTAGCATCTCCGGACTCGAGGGATTCTCGATGAGATTTGCCCCGGTAGTCCCTTGGTTGATTCGAAGGAGGTAACCCCGGTGCTCGAGTGCGGACACGCAGCTCGTCTCGGCTTCGTTTCCTATGAGGAAACTGTCCCCTCGGATGACTTCGAGATCTCCCTGCCGGTTAATGAACTTGACGCACTGATAGAGAGTGGAAGCTAAGGCTTTCATGTGGTGTAGCCAAGGGCGTCCCAAAAGAGCTGTGAATTCGGATGGAATGTCCATCACGTGGAATTTTGCTGGCACCATTTGGGTTTCGAACCAGAGTTCCAGAGTCACTATCCCCAGGATGGGACGAGACGAGTTGTCGTAGGCCTTGATAGTCCGAGCAGACGGTATCAAATGGCTTTCATGGATGCGGAGAGCTCGCATCATGCTGAGAGGGAGGACATTAACGGCTGACCCGTTATCTACCAATACTCCGGGGAGTGATATGGTGTTGAGTTTGAGAGTGATGTACAGAGCTTCGTTGTGCCCCGAGGCATCTTTCGGTAAGTCTTCATCACAAAACGTGAGCATGCTGCCATACAGGCGGGAGTCGTAGATCTCGTCTCTATCCGTAGAAGGAGAGTCATCCAGCCATCCGTTTCCTGTCTTCCTCTTGCGAGGTAAAGCCTTTGCTGGAACCTCGTGGAGTATGTTGAGGTCGCCCGTGGCGGTTGCCGCCCTTGGTTAGCACATTGATCGAGTGCGATTGCCAAGCTGACCTTGATCTTCCTTTACCGGTCCGGGCTCGGAAGCTGGACAAGTTGAATCTTGGCTGATCCCGTGGAGGGTTAGGCCTGACCGGCGCAAGACTACCAAGATCCGAGGTATTCCGGTGTTCCAGGGTCTCACTCCGGTTTCACTGGGCTTTTCGGCTTTCCCACCCCCGTGGCTCTCAGAGCCGCATGGCCTGGAGGCAAAGAGGACCGGCCGGAGTACAGCACGTAGTAGTCGAACCTCCCGAGGGTTCTCCAAGTGTACCTACGCCTGGTATCTCCCCGCTTCGTATCTTTCTTTCGATTCTTGCCGTTGAGAGGATTTCTTCTTGTTTCTCTGAGGATTGCTCAGGACGGTTTCTCGAGACTCGTACTCCAGTGCAGCGTGAGCAATCACAAACATCGTAGCCGATGTGGACATTAGAGGAGGATCCAAATGAAAGAGGCGGAGAAACCGGTTCCCGTGTGGCACGCTTCTTGGGCACCCACTCAATGGAATTCACGCCGTTATTGTTCGGAAAGGGATTCCCGATCGTATTGGGCCCACGGGGGCGCTCTAACTTGCCTTCTTCTATCAAGTTCTGGATTTCGTATCGTAACCCCAAACAGCTTGTCGGTGGTATGGCCGTGATACCGATGGAAGGCGCAAAGATTTGCTCTTGTCCGCATTGGCTACGGGAACTTTGGGTTTGTAATTGGCCACGGCTTAAGGAGACCCTCCTTGATTAACCCTTCCAGTATCTTGCTCAGTGGCATGTCCAACTTGTCGAAGTGTACGACAGCCGCTTCGAGTAGAATTGTTGCTTTGCGGGACCGGGTTTCGTTACCCGACCGTTGTCCCCGACGGACGTAGTTGTGCACGTATCTTTCCCTTTGCCGGGGGTCGGTGCAGGATTGAATGCAGTTGAGCGGTATACGTATGGCTGTCAGCAAAGTAGCCAACTTTTCCTTGAGATCCTTCTCGAACCGTGAGCCGGCATTGACCATGGCCCGAGATCTCGGGAAGAAATTGTGATCGATGAGAGTTCTCGATGGACGGTCTCAAGCAAGACTTGAAGATCCGCATCTCGTTCGTCTTTGGAGAGTGGCTCCATGATTTCGGAGAGTTTCCACTCCATCTCTTGTAGAATTCCCCAACACTTTCATCCGCTTTCGCTCGGTGGTGATTAAGTCCTCGCGACTTGTTTCCCACTCTAAGTTGGATCTGTACCGTTCCAGGAAGATGTTACCGATCCGTTTCCTGGTGTGGCGATCCGCAGCTTGACCCTCAGAAACCATCGTAACGCCGAACTTTTGAGCATATGGCCGGAAGTGGTCGGCCATTTGCCGGAGGGTTGCTCCTTTTGCTCTCATGCCGAGAACGTAAGTGTCGACGTGCGTTTGAGGACATTCGGTTCCATCGAATCGGTCCATCTCCGGCATTCCGAACTTGGCAGGAGAGGCGTGACCATTCCCGGATCTCGTGGATTTGAGCGTTTCCCGCTTGAGCCGCTCATGGTGGCTTTCGTGTCTTTCATCCGCTCGACCATCCAGGCTAAGGTTGGGTCCAGGGTGGACCGTGGGAGGCTCTGGCGCGGTGCTACCACGTGAGCGGTAGTGATTGGAGGTGGAAGGCTTGGTATATGAGAATATACGGGAGCCTTTTCTCGAATTGTATCGGGGTTTGTCCGGTGTTTAGAGATTCGTGTATAGGCAACGGACGAACCCGGGAGGGTATTGAGGGATATTGGCATCCTGAGATGGTCCAGCGGTGCGCCGGTGATATTGAGTGATAGGAGTAGCACCGGGCCGACCAAAATGGCGGGGTTGCCCCGAGAGGTGGCAACATGGAGCCTAGGTCATTTGTTTCCTTGGTTGGAAGGCATCCCGTAAGTTGGCGGGGGAGGAACCCGATTGAAGGTTTGGTGAAGCTGGTTTCGGGAATCGTCATCCTCGACTGGACAAAAGTACCGTCCGACCGGGGATAGCCGTTATACCTTGCTCATTCGAAGCCGTACCACGAAATTTCCGCCGATCTTCTTCTCGCCTCTTGTGAACCTCACAAGCCCGGATGGCTTCTTCCAATGTCATATACGTTACCGGTGGCGGGGTTCTTCCCCGTCACGATTTCTCGGTGAGCTAGACATGTCGGAAATTCTGGGCCGAGGGAACCGAGGGAACCGAAGAACCTGTCGACGCCGCCGTTATCGTGATCCCGGCAAGGCGCCGACCCGGAAATCGAACCACTTTCTCGCTCGCTGCAGGGAACGAAAGGAAGGGTTTAGGCTTCGGAAAAGGGTATTTGGCTCAAGGTTTTCGGGCTTGTGCAATGTGCAGTTACCGATTAAAGTTTACTTAAAGCGCGTTTTCTCAGAGTCCTAATTGGTTGGAAAAGAGCGTGTCTTCTTTTTCGCAACTAATCCTAGAGCTCTAATCAGTGGATCTCGTCACTACGCTTATAAGCCCCTCGTTTCCATTGTAGATCATCTTTCTCAGGACGGACTATCCCGAGCGAGGTCTGATAAGGCAAGCGAGTTCCACCGACAAAGGAAAAAGTGAACTTAAGGCTAGCTGATCACGCAAACTTTCGACGTGTGCGGCGTACGGGCCACGGTCGAGGTCAACGTCCTTAAGTTAAGGCGGGAGTCGTGCCAAAATTTGGGCATGACCTCTCCTGACTCGCTTGTGCGAGAGACCTTAGCTTTTTAGCGTTGGCCAAGTTGTGGCTGGCACGGTACATACGGCGAGGTTTGGTGACATGGCGTCACATTGAACCTTCGGGTATATTTTTCGACAGAGCTCCACGTCAAAGTCAAGGCTGAAAAGCTCAAGACTTTGGGTCGGGAACGACCTTTGGTCTCAAACTCTCGAGCCTGACTCGGAGCGGGGCCCGGCGTAAAAAACATACACTTAGGCTTTATGACACGAGCTAGGCCAAAAACCAACCGGGGTCTTGGACAAAGTGTGACACAAAGAGTGCATGGCTTACACGGGCTAGGATGGGATGTTTGGGACGACCCCGTGCGCCCCCGAAAGGTGTCTGGCAGACCAATCGGAGTGCAACTGATAAGGCCATCCCGGGTTAGGGGTTGTAGTGTGCAGTGTACCGAGGCAGCAAGTGCACGTGAAGTGCGGTGTTCCGAGGCAGCAAGTGCGCGTAGTGTGCGGTCACTAAAATTCTTTTTTCTGAGTAAAACAGAGATTTTTCAGAATGTGTCTTAAAGAATTTATGATGCACAGTTCAAAAGACAGCAATGAAAATCAAACATGAATGGGGATGCACAAACATGGTAAGATTTTGAAAAGTTGACAATGTAATGCCTTTCGAAACAAAACCGTTCGAGGTTTAAAGTAACACACGCACACAAAAACGAGGAAGGGTAAACGAAAGTTTGACCCACGGAAGGCTTTTTAGAAAACATCGGCAGTTTTGAAAAAAGTATCTAATCCCCAGCGGAGTCGCCAACTGAAATTACCCGGGATTTCGCGCGGGCGCGAAACGCGGTTGTCTTTCGCGGAGGGTTGGTGTCTGAGACCTCGCTTCATGGGAAGGAACAAAATGAGGAGTCGCCACGCGGTTTTTTGTATTTTGAGCCCAAACGTTGAGAAACGGCTATTGTGAAAAGGTGTCGTTTTTATTGGTAGCAAAAACTTAGGAAAAGGCTTTTTTGAAAAAGGGGATCATTTTTATTGGCAGCAAAAACGAGTAAAAAGCTTTTTTTGTACCAGAGATTGTTAGGTTCGGAGGTCAAGTTACGTTTCGGGTAGAGTATGACGAGATCGCCCGAAACGCCTCGCATGACGAGTCTTTCTACCTTTCTCGAAATCGTGTGTGTGTGTGTGTGTGTTTTGAAATGGGGGCTTGAATGACAAGCTTAATCTTGGTTTGAATGACAAACGTTGATTAGGTGACTTTATTTGAAAAGACGAGCGTTTGAATGACAAACGTCGGTTTGAGTTTGAAATGAGCGTTTGCGTGGCAAACGTCGACTTTGAGCCATACGAGTCATTGTTAACGATTTTTACGGGAAAAATGCGTATTAAATGATTTTAAGTGTCAAATGGCGGCTTTGAGTTTGAAGATGAGCATTCGGAGGCCGAACGTCATTTCGCGCGTTTTGAAAGAGAGTTCGACGGACGAACTCCGGTTTTGAACCGGGCATTACATTGTTAACGATTTTTACGGGAAAAATACGTATTAAATGACATGCGATCAACGAATCGGGTTGCGACTCGGACTTTGAAAAGTAAATACTATCACAATCCAAATGGATCGGACTTGTAAATGACAGTATTTAAAGCGGTGTCAACGGAATCAAATGATCCGGATTCGTAAATGACGATCAACGAGGCCAAACGGCTCGGAATTGTAAAGGACGATCAACGAGGCCAAACGGCTCGGAATTGTAAATGACGATCAACGAGGCCAAACGGCTCGGAATTGTAAATGACGATCAACGAGGCCAAACGGCTCGGAATTGTAAATGACGATCAACGAGGCCAAACGGCTCGGAATTGTAAATGACATGAAAGTAAACGGAACGGGGTCGGAACGCCGTTTTAACCCGTGATTACTTCTCTTACGGAAAGAGAAGAGGATCAAGGGGCTAAAACGTATCGGACCCCGTTAGACAGAGGCGTCTACATTTTGATAACGGACGTTCGAAACAGTTATAGCGACTGGCGCGTAAACCGAGACGGAACGGAAGATTCAGAGAGAGGGAGTTATACCTATGGCTAGGGTCGACTCCTTTGGCTCGGGAGGTGTGTACGGGACACGGAAAGTGATTCGAAAGGTTGTTTCGAAGTTGTAGGGTGCGTATTTGATCGAAATACAAAGGTTTCACGCGAATCGAGACAAAACGGGAGCTCGGGAAGGGTGAAAACCAGTTTGGACCGTGGGGTGGTGATTTTTTGGTGTCAAAAAAATCCTTTTCTTGCCTTTGACAGCAACTTCTATTTATAGGGTGAAAATTGCAGTAGGAGTCCGGCCGGACTTGGACTGAATTTCAGGGGTTTTGGGAATTTTGGAAATATGGGGGACTTGCTGGCAATTTCAGGAAAAGTGCACAGTGAGTCCGGCCGGACTTGGCTTGCAAACCAGGGGCATTTTGGTCTTTTCCCTCTGAAATTGATTGAAGGGTGACTAGAGGGAGGTGGCATGGCTGCCACGTGCCCTCTGAGTCACCAGCTGAGGTGGGATTTTGTCCCTCGGTCCCGGTTTTGTCCGTTTTTTAAAATAACAGTCCGGGAAATGTCCGAAACGCCCCCGAAAAGTGCCGGAAAATGCGTTTTTCAGGGAAAGCCATATTTTTACGTGAGATGTCACGTGCTAAGTACGGTTCGACGTCGGGATGCACGGGGCAGTCCCGGGACGTCTCGTTGGCACATCAACGGGGAGTTTAACGAGTTCCGGTTAACCTGGAGCGGGCCAGTTAACGGATTTCGGTTAACTTTCTGACGGATTTGGACGATCCGGATTTGGGTACTTACACCTTGCTCGGCCGAGGCATGTGCCTTGCTCGGCCGAGCAGTATGAACAGCACGGCCGTGCAGTTCAAATGACACGTCCGTGCAGCTGGGCAAATTGTCATGGGACATCTTTGCTCGGCCGAGCGAGTCCCTTGACTCGGCCGAGCAGTTCCTGAACAGGTGCCAGTTCAAACTGAAAAGACACATCACTTGGCTAAAGTCATGTCTTTTGGTTATACCCTTTAACTAATACCTCTCCATCTGTATATATACAGAGATTGATCTCAGTTGTAAATACATGAAAAACACAAGTGATACAACAATAACAAAAGCAACACAATTCTCAAGTTTTGATTTGTTCTCTTTGCCTAGAAAACAAATTGCGTGATTGTCTTATCCCAATAAAGATTTTGTGTAACCCAGGCATTAAGGGTCGAAATACTTTATTCGGAAAGTGAATTATACACGATTCAATCACATATCCGGCCTCTGTATCAAGATCAAGACCCTATATTCCCCTACAATTAAGGTAAGATTTTCAACAATACAACCACACACAAAAAACAAAGAAAACTAAAGTAAATAGGTGAATAAGACAATATACAAACAAGTTAAAACTAATCACAAATGAATGCTCCTGAAGCCTCATTAAGGCGAATTTTACGACAAATAAAAACCAATTTTTGAGCATATTTTTTCTAACAGGGGGCTATCATGCAGTAAAGCAAAGTTCAGCAAACAGAAAAACACAAAATGACCATATTTTAGTAATTAAATTATTAAACGACGAAAAGAGCATGTACCTCTATGTTATGTTTGGTTTCTAGAGTTAGACCCGTGACCACTAGATGGCCCGGGGCTTGGATTCGAAGCAAAGACCAAGCTCGTATTGATGCCTGCATTGTGGAGCAAATGAATAATCCGAGTCTCAGCATCCATAGATGACTGCTGAGCAACTTGCACTATCACCCTCAATGCAGTATGGTTTTGCTCCAACTGCTGCCTGTTGAACGGCTCTACTTGAGAGACTTCTAAATATTCTTCAACTATTGAGTACTTATCAAACCTATCCCTTGGGGTCATACGAGCAACAACATGCCAATCCGGTTCTATAGGATCTTCTACATAAAAAACTTGTTCTGCTTGGGATGCCAATATGAAAGGTTCATCGCCTAAACGATTCTCTTTATATAACAAATGATTGAAGTTCACAAGTGTAAATTTGAATTCATCTACCATCTTCCCTACTCGGGGATTGACCCAATCGCATTTGAACAATACAAACTTCAGACCATTAAGATATGAAGTTCAAGGATATCAGTTAATACTCCATAGTAAACAACATCCCCGGAATGAGGATTAGAATCTCGACTACTGGAATAACTCATTTGAGTTGCTTTTAGAAAAACACCACTATTTTGTGACTTCCTACTGAGATCCAGCTTTCTAGTTCGAAAACGAAAGCCAGATATTATGTATGATTTATAACGATATGCATTTTTTCGAGGTCCGAGAGCAATGCTCCTTATTTCATCTGTAATTTCGTCATCATTGATAGTCTGGTTGACCTACATTCAACAAGGATAAATAGGTTTAGAACTACATATATGATTAAAACGTTGTATATTGAGCATATGCAATTAACTTACATGATTGCGTAACCATATATGAAACTCTTCATTATGCTTACGGTTAACAAGATGTTTCTGTGAGTTGTGGGGATACATTATGGTAAGCTCAGCAATGTGTTTTCTGCCAAATTAATAGAACAATTGTTAGTTTTTCCAAAACACATTTACATATATACTTGTGTTGCTATATTCAAATTTTACTTACTTAATGAACAGTGTCAACGCCTCAACATTTCCTAGCACATATCGATGTGCTTGTGTAAATGTTGTATCATCAAGCTCTACATCCACCTTTTTCCCTAATCTACGACCATGTTGTTCACCTCTATCATCATTTCTGGTTGGACGATTAGACTTTGTTTCCACACTATCATCCACGTACCTCGTACAGAAAGTCATGCACTCGTGTAAAAGGACATTTTTAGCTATTGAAGCCTCTAGGCGAGCACGGTTATGCATATAAAGCTTTAAAGTGTGAAGATATCTTTCTATTGGATACATCCAACGATAGATGACTGCACCTGCTAAAGAAGCTCATCTGCCAAATATATAGGCAAATGCTCCATGACATCAAAGAAACTAGGTGGAAATATCTTTTCAAGACTGCAAAGTGTAAGTGCCATACGATCTTCAAATTTCTACAGATCAGATAAAGTATTAACACTTGAGCATAATATTGCAAAACAATTGCTCAGCTCAATTAGTGCTTGTACAATGTGCTTTGGTAGGGCCCGTCTTGCGGCTATAGGAAGCAATTGTTGCAATAAAATATGGTTGTCATGGCTTTTTAAGCCCCCGAATTGTTCATTCATCAAGGTGCACACATTGTGAGATATTCGACGAGTAACCATCGGGGACTCTAACATCTCTCAACACTTTCAAGAATATTTCCTTCTCTCTATTAGTCATTGTATACTCCGCCGGAGGCAAATAATCTATATTCGCCCCTCATGGATGAGGATGCAACTCGTGCCTAATATTCAACTCCTTTAGATCTCTTCTCGAGTACACGTTGTCCTTTGTTCTTTTTTTAATACCCAATATTGTGAACAAGACATTATCACATACATTTTTCTCAACATGCATAACATCAAGATTATGGTGAATTATATTATTCTCCCAATATGGCTATTCCCAAAAGATGCTTTTCTTCTTCCAGTTATGTATTTTCTTCAGTGGTTGTGAGCTTTGTTTAGCAAGCTCCTTCTCTCTTTGCTCCCTCTTTCTCTTTTTGAACACATCTTCTTTCTTGTACACAGTTTCAATGGCGTGGTCATTTAATTGCTTTAACAACTGAGATCCTGTTAGCTTAGGAGGGGGTGGTCTAGTATCTACTTTCCCATCGAAGGCTGGTTTCTGATTTCTGAATCTATGACGAGGGGGTAAGAACCTGCGATGACCCCAATAGCAAAACTTACGACTATGAGTCAATCTTGTTGCTTGATTATCTTTGTTGCATATTGGACACGCAAATTCTGCCTTGGTACTCCAACCAGATATGTTAGCATAGGCAGGAAAATCACTAATTGTCCATAACAAGGATGCTTTTAATTAGAAGAAGCTTTTGGTTGATACAACATATGTAGATACCCCATCTTGCCATAATTCTTTTAGCTCCTCAACCAATGGTTGTAAATAGACGTCAATATTATCTAAAGGCCCCTTCGGCCCATCAATGAGCACAGACAAGATGAAATTTGACTCTTTCATGCACAACCATGGGGGCAAGTTATAAGGTATTACGACAATAGGCCATGTACTGTGAGAGATGCTCATATTTCCAAAAGGATTAAAGCCACCTGTTGCTAGTCCAAGCCTAATATTTTGACTTTCACTAGAAAAAGATGGATATTGCTGATCAAATATTTTCCATGCGAGAGAATCTGCAGGATGCCTCATCACACCATCATTGATCCGTTCTTCTTTATGCCATTTCATAAGTGGAGCTGTATGAGAGCACCAAAAAAGTCTTTGCAATCTTGGCTTTAAAGGCCAATACCTCACTTGTTTTTCAGGTACTCTTTTACCCTGTGCACCTTGGCTTTCACCTGCAATTCCAATCTCACTTGCACCACCACTCTTATATCTAGATGCACCACAAATTTCACAGTTTTCTAGACTTGCATCATCATTACGAAAAAGCATACAACTATTTGGACACGCATCCCAAGTCACATAATTGAACCCCAAATCCGAAGTTAGCTTACTAGCCAAATAATAAGATTTTGGAATTCTCGCCATTGGAAAAATCTTTCTTATGAACTTCAAGATTTGTGTGATAGACTTATTTGTCATATTATTGGCTTGCTTTAGATTTAAGAGTTCAACAACAAATGAGAGTTCTGTTACTCCTTTTGGACAATTTTCATACAAGTCACTTTCGGCATCCTTTAAGCGCCTGTAAAAATTTGTGACATCTTCATTAGACCCCATAACATCTTCGAAAGCTTCTTCAAAATCAACATCATCATCATCATTAGTTATGTGTTCATCATTACTCGCCTGGTCATTGGATAATGGGGGAACCCCCATTCCCTCTTGGACTAAAGAGACCATATTGGCGGTTAGACCAGGTTCAATTGTTGTAGCATCATTCATCATCATGCCTTCCTCGGAAGTATGAGAATTTCTATTCAACCCACTCACAATGTTCTCCCCATGACGGTTCCAGACTATGTAACTTTTATTAAAGCCATGCATCTCTATATGTATCTTCACCATCTCTAGGTTATGATAATAACGATTTCGACACTTGCTACACGGGCAATATATCACATCTGCAACAGTATCTTTGTCCTTAAATGCAAACATTAGGAAATCATCAAATCCATCTTTATAAGGCTCTGTAGTCGTAATCCAATCCAACTCTTATCCATAGCCACTTTAATGCATTGTTACCATGTATAAAAACAGAATGATAAGCACTTAGAATAATATAAGTAATTTGTGTAATCCATTTCACGGATGTTTCAAAGCAACCTAATTAATTGGGAAGACTAATGAAAAAAATTTATACAGGAAATTATGCACTTTACAATGAATCATTTACAAGTCACAGAGGATCAAAACAGAGCTGAAGCTTCACAAGCATAATTACATTTAGGCGTGAACTAAACAGAGTAGATTTAGCTGCTCAAAATAATTCAAATTTTGCAGACACCAATATTCACAAGATGTATTCCATCTCTGAACACCAACAAATGATATCTGTAAAAAAAAATTCATACCAGGTGGCCCTAGGTACTAGGAGATTTCAACCGTAGAAAGTATGAAAGAAATTCAAGTGCGATAATCAAGCCTTCAAAAATATACATATACAAATCGATAAACATCAGTAGCAAAAGAAGACAAAGAGAGATAGATTACCTAGATGCTTCACTCGAAGATTACCCCGACAGGACAATACATAATGATTAGTGCTTCTTCAATTTATTATGCATCTTTGCCATTTAATTGTACAAAAAGTAAACATTTTCAGAATGTCCCCTAAATAAAATTTGGATGGGATGAAATTTGTGATATCATTTTCCCTTGGTTACCAAAAATAACAATATCACATAAAGAACTACTGATTTGGATGGGATGAAAGTTTCCTTTAATCCTCTTCAATACTTATCAGCTCTTCCCGAATCCCACTTCTGACTTCTCTAAAACATGATAGCATGTGGTCTGGATGACAAGTTTCATGTAAGTGCACCACGAAACATGTCTTCATATGTTCTCATGTTTTAATTTCAAAAGATATTTGAGTTTCTTATTGCAATAAAGCATCAATAATAATAACATAGCACTAGTTCAAGAGAACATGGAAAGTAAAGCATATACAAATTAGACTAAAATTGATAGTTCACTTCTATTTTCCAGTGAAAAATATTAAGGTCGGGGGAGTACCTTCTTTGTTGATGATCTCTTCTAATTGGTGTATAAATAAACAAATTCCTCCAAAATTACTGAACCAATAGCTCTGCAAGAAAAAAAAAACAATCATAAATTTAACACATATAGAACATGATGAGTGATGACTATATTCAATGAACTTGATGAGGGTATAAGCAAGAATAATAACACATAAACATGCGTTTGTAGTGAATGAATAAGCGCTACAATTACGTAGCCTTCATGGTTGAAATTAAGTAGTTGCCCTTAAAACCAATTAACCAAGTCATATTACACAATAAAGAGAGCAACAACTAAAAGAAAACAGTGATTTAAACATGCTTCCACCACAGGAAAACAGCTAAAAGAGACACAAATTAGGCCATGGGAAGTGGCAAATTTGCATTTCTCATCTTAATTCATAAGAGGAGGTCCGAAATCCAATTTTTACTTTCTTTTTTTTTTTCTACTTTTCTAGCATTAGGGGAAAGGGAGACATGTACAACATTTTCTTTGACAATCAAGATCCAAAACAAAACCCTCATCTCATCAGCAGTGAAATGAACATCAAGTTCATCAAATCGATGAAAAAGGAAATAAAATAAACAATTGAAACAGTTAATTTTGAGCAATTTGAATCCACGAACAATACATATACAAAATTACGCCGACAGGACAATACACGAACAGTACCAGAGCAAAATTACGCGAACAAGAAGTCACCTAACAGCCACAAAGAGGAAGAAATCAACTCACTAGGGTTTACAGTAGTAGATTAAAACCTACTGACCTGTTGATGGAGTCGGCGTGGTTACCTGTTCTGCCGCTGTAGAGAGAAAACGATGGAGACGGCATGTTAATCAGAGTAGACGAGGGAGAGGGAAAGGGAGAGGGAGAGGGAGAGGGAGATGAGAGAAAAAGATGGAGGCGGCGTGGTTACCTGTTCCGCCGATGAAGAGAGAAACCGATGGAGTCGACAGCGTGTTAATCAGAGAGTAGACGAGGGAGAGGGAGAGGTGGGTTTTGGGGGAAGTCTTTTTTTCATTATTTAATTTAATAGTTTTTGTTAAAACCGTAAAATTAAAATTAAGGACTTCAATCTGCCGTCCCCAAATTTTAAATTAATTAGGATTTTTGCAACAGTCTTATTTAACAGGTAATAGGGACTATTCACTTTGTCCGACCCAAAAAACCTAGTCCCTAAAAATATCTTTTTTTTGTAGTGACACTCACAACACTTTTCAAATTTACTATTTCCTCCACTCATTCTCTCTCCTATTTTACTATTAAACTCACAACATTTTCTCCACCCTTAATTTGTGTGCCAGGGTCAAATGGTGAAATTATTATTGGGACGGAGGGAGTATTTTTTTAATTTTTCTAATTTTTTTATGGATTAAAAAATTATTTGAGATGTTTGTTCGTAGTGATTTTTTTTAAAAAAAAGTTAAGAATTTTTATTTAAAAATATATATTTTTTATAATTTTAAAATCAAAAATAAAAATTTCCGTTGCTAATTTTAATTTTAAAAAGAAAAAATATTTTTTTATTTTATTTATATAGCGACGGAAAGTATCTGTCGTAAATTATTTTTGTAAATTCCGTCACTATTCCGTCGCTAATTTTAATTTTAAAAAGGAAAAATATTTTTTTTATTTTATTATCTATAAATATATAATAACAAGGTTTTGGTAAATAGAGGGACTTTGAGGGGCATTTTAGTCCTTTCACACGGTGGCAATCTTGAAAAAAAAAGGCTGAAATGGCATGTGGCAAGCTGTGATTGGGTGTTTTTTTTTTTTTTGAAAATTTGGACATGTGTCGTCCGTGTGGTTGAGGGTAATTAGGTCATTTTACAGGAGAGTGCACTTCAATCGCCGACATTGTCGCGTGAAGACTGACGAATTGCTTTTTTTTTTAATTTGACACGTGGCACTTTTTTATTGGCTGGCTTGATTTAAAAAAAAAATTATCCCATTTCTTTAACCTCAATTATTATATATTAAAATAATTTTTTTTTATTTTTTTTTCCAACAAAATTCATAAATTTTTTTTCTCTTTACATAGAGACTTCTTTCATTTGATTTGGACATAGGAACAAATTCCTCTTTTTTAAAATACTTTTTTTTTACACCAAAATTCAAAAAAAAAATCTCTTTAAATAGAGACTTTTTCATTTGATTTGGACAAAGAAAAAAAATTCTATTTTTTAAATATAAATTTATTTTTATTAAGTGTGAAGTATTTTTTTTACTTATAAATGATAATAATAATAATAATAATAATAATAATAATAATAATAATAATAATAATAATAATAATAATAATAATATAATAATAATAATAATAATAATAATTTTACTAATAATAAAAATAAAGAATTTAAAATAAAGTAAAAGTGGTGGGGTATAGGACGATGAGTTGGGATGGTGTTGCATTTTTTAAACAAAATCATTGTGTATTTATAAAGTATACTCCCTCCGTCCTACGTGAATGTGGACTAACTTTTTGGGTGTGGGAATTAAGGAAAAGTGATGTAAGAAAGAGAAAAAGTTAAATGTTGTGAGTATGAAAAATTAAATAGGAGAGATAATGAGTGGGAGGAATAGTGAGGAGAGAGAATGTTGTGAGTGTAAAAGTGATGTAGGAGAGAGAATGAGTGGGTGGAATAGTGAATATTTTTTGCCATTTTGGGAAGTTTGCATTCACTTGGGACGGACCAAAATAGAAATAAGTTTACATTCACGTGGGACGGAGGGAGTATAGGGTTATTTAATATACTAATATATATATATATATATATATATATATATATATATATATATATATATATATATATAAATATATAATAACAAGCTTTTGGTAAATAGAGGGCCATTGAGGGGCATTTTCGTCTTTTCACAGCATGGCAAATTTGCAATTAAAAAGGACAAATGGCCTTGCCCTTGGCCGGCCTTGGCCGGCCGTGGCCTTGGCCCTTGGCCTTGGGCGTGGCCTAGAGGATTTTATCCCACATCGATTAAAAACCAAACTCAAATGTTATCCCTTCCCAATATATTGCTCAAGCTGGCCTAGGCATTGTAATTTCGGCCGGCCATGGCCCTTGCCCATAGCCTTGGCCCATTTTAACTAAAAAAAAAATTATTGTGTATTTACAAAGAATATATGATTAAATAATTTTTTTATTAACATTTATAATTTAAAAATTTTAAAAAAAATATTGTGTATTTACAAAGTATATATGATTAAATAATTGTTTTATTAAAAAAATAAAAAAAAAATTTGGTGTACAAAATTTTTTTTTCACCAAATTTCATAATTTTTTTCCTCTTTAAATAGAGACTTTTTCATTTGATTTGGACAAATAAAAAAATTCCTCTTTTTTAAATATAAATTTGTTAATTATTCTTTACTTATTTTTCAATTCCTTTTTAGTAAAAATTATTTAAGTGTGAAGTAATTTTTTTAATTATAAATTATAATCTATATCTATATTCTATATCTATCTATATATAATAGCAAGCTTTTAGTAATTTAAGGGGGTATGAGGGGCATTTCCGTCTTTTCACAATGTGGCAACTTTGCAATTAACAAGAGGAAAAGGCGACGTGGCAAAATGTGATTGGTTGTGTTTTTTTTGTAATTTTTATCAATAATTAAATACTTCAGAATTGTATGATAATATATTTTTCTTTCGATTTTTTCTTTATTTCTATTTGATATTTCTCTACTTTTTATAATTTTATTCTCTTCTTTTCTTCCTTTCAAGATATATGTATATTTAATAGTAATAATTATATATTTATATAAATATAATTAGAACTACTTTGAACTTGAAGCCTCATTATATACAAAGGCCAAGACCATTTTTGATTCGTTTTCTTTCGATGTGGGAAATATGTCTTGGCATTGGCCTTCCCTCTACCTCGGCCGGCCTTGGCCTTGGCCTTGCCTTGGCTCGGCCCTTGGCCTTCCCGTTTCTTTAGCTTTAGCCTTGTCCTTTATCCCCCATGAAAACAAAATCAAAGTAAGATGAATTGTCTTTGTTATATAATGAGGAAGAAGCTTAGCTAAGCATGCATGATTCGTCCTTGGCATTATCATTGGTCGGCTTGGCCTTGGTCTTGGCCGGCCTTGTGTTGACATGTGTCAAGATAAAAAAAATTAATTTACTAAAAATTATTTTTTTTTTACACCAAACTTCATAATTTTATTTTCTCTTTAAATAGAGACTTATTTTATTTGATTTGGACAAAGATTTTTTTTTTTTTTTAAATATATTTTTGGTAATTATCCTTTACTAATTTTTCAATTTCTTTTTACTGCAAATTAAGTAAGTGTGAAGTAATTTTTTTTTATTATAAACGCTAATAAAAAAATTTCTTTCTTTAATATTTATTATTTTCTTTTTTCAGCTAAAATCTTAATTTTTTTTCTCTTTAAAGAGAGACTTCTTTCATTTGATTTGGACAAAGAAAAATAATCCTCTAATTTAAATAAAAACTAGTCTAACACCCGTGCGTTAAACGCACGGCTAAAAAATTTTGACAAATAAGACGAACTAAACTATACTCCCTCCGTCCCAGATTAGTGTGGACTTATTTCCCTTTTGGTCCGTCCCAGATTAGTGTGGACTGCCCAAAATGGCAAAGAATCTTTACTATTCCACCCACTCATTCTCTCTCCTACTTTACTTTTATACTCACAACACCAATCAACTTACTATTCCTCCCACTCATTCTCTCTCCTATTTAATTTTTTCTTACTCACAAACACCTCCTTCCACTATTTATCTCTCTTACTTTTTCTTAATTTGTGTGCCCAAATATTTGGTCCACACTAATATGGGACGGATGGAGTATTAGTTATTATAACTATAAAGGTTAATTTAGGAAATTATTTTTTTAAAATAAAGTTTATTCAACAAAAATATGCACTGACATTAATAATAATAAAAAATACAAATTTTTAAAAATTTACATGTACACAATAATTATGGTTCCATTCACCCTCGCCGTCGCATATTAAAATCATCAACTGTGCATGGTTGGTTATCCTAGATAAAGTAACATATAACTGACCACAACTAAAAATAGATTTTTTTTAGAAACAAACAACATTATTAAGTGATTGACCATTACCTTTGTTGATTGTCATTGCGTATGATATAATCAACAGAAACTGTCATTGGGTAGTATAACTCTCTTTTCAAAAAAAGAAAAAAAAAAAGACTACTAACAATTAAGCCCAATATCCCACCTTTTTAGGCCTACAAACATGCATTAATATATTTATTTCATAATGCTTCATCCATTTCCAAAATCAATGTCCACTTACTATAAAATTATGTCATAAATATTCGCTTTCTATACAAAAAGTATTGTAGTTTTTGTACCAAAAATAATAATAATATAGTTGTATTTTCTTCAAATTGAAATAAACTACGATACTTGAAAATTAAACTATACTTTTTCTTAAACTCGTGAAAAGGCAAAAAAAAATTAACAATTAGTTTGGGCCAGAGAGTAATAACTAATATAAAAATATTAGTATTATTTAACTAAATATTTATGGGAACAAATAAATTAATTTTTAGTAATAAATTTAATATTTGTGAGATTATAAGAAAGTATATAAGGAAAAAGGCAAATTTAATATTTTAATTGAGACTAAATATCAAAAATTAAAAAAAATATATAATCATCATATACAAATAAATAAATATTTATTAGTTGTAAGTTTCTTAGAAAATAATAAGTTGTAACACATAAAAATAAAATATAAAAATGTGGGATTAAAATACGATATAAGAATATGACAAAAAATAAGAATTTTGTTTATCAACAACTTTTCTCTTTCATTTATATAACTGCTTCTAGAGAGAGAGTTTTAGAGAGAGTGAGAGAGAGAAAGAGAGAAAGAGAGAGTGTGTTAGTAGAAGGAAAATGGGGAATGGGAAGAGAGAGAGAGTATTAAATTGATGTTCACATTGACCAATACATAATTAATAACTATTAATTATTTTCGGTTATCAAGATTGTCAAGGGTATTTTTGGAAGTATTTATAAGGATATTTTTGGTAACTGCTATTAGGGATTAGGGAAAATGTATCTAGTCTCAATTTTGTCTAGGTGAGAGTTTTGGAGGGAAAAATGCTCTAGTAACTTCAATCATTATATAGTAATAGATTTCTTAATTATCCATTACTAATATCTTAATTTCTTTTTAGTGAAAATTAATTAAGTGTGAAGTAATTATTTTTATTATAAATGATAATAATAATAATAAATTATACTAAAAAAAAAGAATATAATATTAAATAAAAGTGATGGGTATATATATTTTATTTTTCTTCTCAAAAATAAATAAGCTAAATTAAAAATAAATATCATAATTATGTTCATAATGAGTTAATGTAAATAAATATTACATATTTTTTTAGATGTACTAGCATGAGTTAAGGGAAAGTTTTCATTTGGTGTTTTCTTTATTTCTATTTAATTTTTTTCTACTTTTTATAATTTTTTCTCTTTTTTTCTTCCTTTCAAGATTTATGTATATTTAATATTCATAATTATATATGTATATAAATATAATTACACCTCCTTTTAACTTGAAGCCTCATTATATGCCATGGCCAAAGCTATTTTTGATTCGTTTTCTTTCGATGTGGGAAATATGCCATGGCCTTGCCTTGGCCTTTATCCCACATTAAAAAAAAAACCAAATTAAAATGAGTTGTCTTGGTTATACAATGAGGATGGAGCTTAGCCAATTATGCATGATTCGTCTGTGGCATTATCAATTGTCGGCTTTGCGTTGGCCGGCTGTGTGTTGCCACGTGTGAACATAAAAAAAATTAATTTTATATAAATTAATTTTGTTTTTTTTTTCCACCAAAATTCATATTTTTTTCTCTCTTTAAATATAGACTTATTTCATATTATTTCAACACAGAAAAAAAATCCTTTTTTTATATAAATAAATTTGTTAATTATCCTTTACTAATTTTTCAATTTATTTTTAGTGAAAATTAATTATGTGTGAAGTAATTTTTTTTAATTTTTTAATTATAAATGATAATAAAAAAAATTCTCTTCGTCTCAAAATATTGTTTATTTATAAAGACGAATATCAGGAAAGATGTCCATAATTTTTAAAATTTCGATTGAACTGTATGTCAATATTATAAGAAATAAAAATAGTATAAATTGGTAATTTAAAAGAGGGAGATGAATAAGTGAGTTGGTTTTGATAAGGAAGTGGGGGATTAGGGGATTTTTTTTTCATTTAACGAAATTGTTAGTATTTTTATTTTCCTTCTAAAAATTAAATAAGTGAAATAGAAAATAAATATCATAATTATGTTCATAATGAGTTAATGTAAATAATTATGACATCATTTTTTAGATGTACGACCATGAGTTAATTGAAAGTTTCCATTTGAAAAAGAATGACAATAATTTTTATTAGATAACTGTACTATCCTATTGGTATTACCAAAACTTTTGTTTTTATTTAAAAAATTCTCTTTATCAAAATGAAATAAAATATCACATTTCTTTTTACTAGATTTCCAATCTTAACCATTTTTTATCATATTTCAATAACTTATTTCTTATTTGAATAACAAGTTCGTGTGTTTTATTTATTTTTTTAAATTGATATAATACTACAGAATTGTATATAGAGAAATGCATATTCCTTATAATTTCTTTTTTATTTTATTCTTTTCTAATTTTTATGTACTGACAATGTAGTCTTTAAGAAAGTATTCCATAATGTATATATTCATTGAGTTCTTGATTTATTTTATTTTAATTTTTGTCTTTTGAATAATAATGCCCCGTGCATCGCACGGGAGTCAATCTAGTTTATATAGCGACGGACAATATCCGTCGTTAAATTATTTTTGTAAATTCCGTCGCTATTCCGTCGCTAATTTTAATTTTAAAAAGAAAAAATATTTTTTTATTTTATTATTTATATAGCGACGGAAAATATCCGTCGTTAAATTATTTATGTAAAATCCGTCGCTATTCCGTCGCTAATTTAAAAAAGAATTTTTTTAAAATTTTTTATTTATATAGCGACAGAAAATATCCGTCGTTAAAGTTCAAAAAAAAATTGTTATCCGTCGTTATTCCGTCGGTAATTTGTCGGCAAAAATGGGCGGACTTTTTTGGCGACAATACTGCGACGGATTAGTGACAGATTCATGTCCGTCGCTAAATTCGTCGTTAAATTAGTCGGTAATGTTGTCGTTTTCAGTTTAATGTTTTTTATTTTGCTTCCGTCGCTAATAGCGACATATTTTGGTCCGTCGCTATTTTTCGTCGCTATTTGACAGTTTTCTTGTAGTGCATGAACGTCCACATCCATAGCAACTCCACTTCGTTGCAAATCCTCAGCAACTTCTATAGGGTTTCAGCAAACTCACTAATCGCACGATCATTTTCCCATATGTCACACCAATCGTGGTACAACGAAAAAGACTTCTTTCTGACTTCTTTTGCATTTGGATCTTTCTACATATTAAACAAGAACACACTGATTATTACAATGATAATTATAAATATTAGTAAAAATATATTTAAAATATACTGTAATACCTTTATGTACTCGATCCATACAGATTCAGAATTATTTGTTACCATGTAATCACTCGTGCTCCAATTCCACCCTGAAAGACTTAGCATTGTCAATATGGTGCCATACTGCCATGTATCCTTTTCCATATTTTTAACTTGGACTCAATGTGTGGGTTTGCCTTTAAATTCACTCCGGGTATCTTATTTTGTAGGTCAACTTCAAGCTGCTTGAGATAGTCAGGCCTAAATGAAACTCCATCATGCCTCCAAAATGTGTTGTTGATTTCTTTCAGGCAATCCATTAACGATTGTTCTTCATTGACAGTCCAAGTTCGTCTAGTAACACCCAATTTTTTTACAGTCTCTTTCTTCGGGCACATCGCAACTTTGGATTTCTCACTTTGAGATTCCATATTCATAACTACAGAAAAAAAAATTATGGCAATATATGTCTATTATATCAATTATAGTCAAATCATATAAAAATATTCATCATCATTGAAGCATCATAATATAATAATGAAATTTCAAAAAATGTTGAACCTATTTTCAAAAGAAAAAAATAAAAGAAATATAGCACCATTTAGTTCTCCCCTCTCCAATCTTCATACATTTGATGAGCTAATGTGTCCCTCCAAGTTGTCCATTCGTCTGAGGTCTCAATGGAGTCTATTAACTCAACCTCATCCTCACTTTCATCATTATCACCAGCTCCGTTGACTTCATTATTTGCATCATGGTTTTGGTCAAGCTCCATCTCAATTGGATCCACATCCATTTCTCGACGAATAAGGTTGTGTAAAATACAACAAGCCATAACTATTCTACCTTGGGTTCTCATAGGATAATAGGAAGGACTAAATATTGCCCAACGCATCTTAAGTACGCCAAAATAATGCTCAATTATATTACGTGCTTGTGCATGCTTTTTGTTAAAATATTCCTCATGATTTTGTGGTTGTTCACCATTTCGAAATGTGGCTAGGTGATACCATTGGGATCGATAAGGTGCTAGAAATCCCGGTCCATTTGTCTACCCCGCATCAGTTAAGTAATATTGACCTATAACGCAACGATATTTAATCAAATCTAGCATATAAAAATTTGAATATTGAAAATATGTATTTAATTTACTGTGAGGGATCTTTAATCCATTAGTTCTCAAATGTAATTTTGATATTAAGTATTAGTTCACATTTGTGGTTTTTTTTTTTTCTTTCTTTGGACCCATATTTTCTCAATCTACTTCACTCGTACTTTTTTTATTAATTATCAAAAAATTTAAAAATAAATATGAAAAATGAGCAGGACGAAGATATACAAACCCCCCCCCCCCTTTTTTTTAAAAAAATATTGTGTGTGAAATTAGGAATTTGAAACTGTTCAAGTATAGATTTCGCTCTTAGATTACTACTTATAAAAATTTCATTAAAAATATAAAACATTTGTATTGTATGTAATGTAAAACATTTTCAAATGTGTAAATGTTTTATATTTTTAAGTGTACTACTTAATGTTCAACATTTTTAACTGTTTTATTAATTACATACATTATAAATATTTTATACTAGTACTCAAATACCCGTGCAAATAGCACAGGATGGTATGCATATTGGTCAAGCAAAAAAAAAATATAAAGATAAACATCAATAAAATCGCCTGAATATCTTGAAATTCATTAAAATAGAAAATCAAACAATGAAACACTATACCATTGTAAGATTATACTCACAAAAACTTGTACTCCCTCAGTCCCACTTCAAGGGTTTTAGGGTAGTATTTCACGCTTCTTAATAAATTTTTAAAAAAGTGAATAAAGAATTGTAAGTGAGTAGAAGATTAGAGGAGAGAGAATGTAAAAGTTAAAATATTTATGATAAAAGCTCTTTTTGATTGTTTTTTTTTTTTGTAAATATGTTAATATTATTATAAGGGCATAATGAATGTTTTTTTAAATATATTTACATTATAAGGGTATAAATGTCGGAAACACTGTTCAATGTCATTTATGGAATGAGACTCTTAGTCTGGGATGGACCAAAAGAAAAAGTAGAACTCTTGAAATGGGATGAAAAGTGGGACGGAGCGAATATTACGTTTATAAAAAATATGTCATTCGATACCCGAGGTGCTTACCAAATAAATTAACCATTCGATACCCGAGGTGCTTACCAAATAAATCTACTTTCAAAGTTTCAATCTTTGGGCCAAATGCTTGTGCAAAAGACTTGATATTTTCCACTCCAGCTCATTATAAATGTAAACCCTCTCTCTCTCTACCCCTCTCTATTTTTTTAATTTTGTGGTGGTGATGGTATACGTAGTAGTATTAGTAATAGTAGTGGTAGTAGTGGTGGTAGTAGCGGTAGTAGTGGTAATAGTGGTGGTGGTAGTACGTAGTGGTGGTGGTAGTAGTAGTGATGGTGGTAGTGGGACTCTTTTCACATAGTGTATATTGGCTGCAAACATCTTACTCCATAATTTGCTTGGACATGTAGTCATTATTTTGAATGCTTCCTACTATTTAAATTTTGTTCTACTTGATAATATTTTCTGTCTACATATATAATATACTAGTTTAGATATGTCGGGTCGAGGTGGCAATCGTTCAAAGAGAGGGAAGGTTGCGGATTTTGTCCATCGTCTTGTTTCACCAAGGACGGGAGGGAGGGGATCTACTTCTGGTTCTGGACGTAGTGAACCATTCGGGCGGGTTAATTTGGACGCAATTATTAATGAGGAAGGAAAAGTGGAAATATCTATCTCTCCCAGTGGCCAGTAAGTATTATTTAATTGTAAATGTCATATATATAATGTTTACATTTTATTATTGTCTTTTTATTTGTATATATATTGATATATTATTTTTTAATTAATATCTTGATAGGTTTATACATGCATGGTGGTGGTAGCGGTAGCAGCAGCGGCAGCGCTCGTGGTTGTTAAACATGAATTTTCATTGACATGTAATTAAACAAACAAACAAACATATGTAGTTTCTCTTTCCCTTTTCCCTTTTCCCCGGCTGTTTCCCCTTCCCTTTTCCCCTTTCCCCGTTTCCCGTTTCCCCGTTTCCCTTTCTCCCTTTCCCCGGCCGTTTCCCCTTTCCCCTTTCCCTGGCCGTTTCCCCTTTCCCCTTTCCCCGACCGTTTCCCCTTTCCCCTTCCCCTGTCGCTTGATTTGGACAAACATATGTATTTTATTTGATGTACAAGCGAAACGGGTTGTTTGTGTGTGTTTGTAGTTTGTAATTGTATTTGTTTAAAAACAGGTTGTTTGAACAGGTTTACTGACCTTTTTACGGTGGTTTAATAATAAAACAGATTTTTTTTAAAATTGCGGATTACCGACGGAAATTTCCGTCGATAAATTAATTAAAAAAATAAATAATACTAATTTCCGGCGGAAATATCCGTCGGAAAATAAAAAAAAATTAAAAAAATAAAACGCATTACCGACGGACATATCCGTCGGTTTAGGGTTTAGATTTCCGACGGACATATCCGACGGTAAATTTTTTAGTTTTCGACGGTTATAACCGTCGGTAATGGGTTTTATTTATTTAATTTTTTAATATTTACCGACGGATATTTCCATCGGTAACCTCCGGCAATTGCTCCGGTTAAACGGGCGGCGTTACTCATTTCCGACGGACGGTTCCCGGCGGAATTTCAGATTTTCCGGCGGACAATCCGCCGGTATTTCCGGCGGAATTTGTCCGTCGGTATTACCAACCAATTATTTCCGACGGACGAATTCCGTCGGTAATATCCATTTACCGACGGAAATGTGGAATTACCGACGGAAATTTCCGTCGGTAAAAGGCTCGTTTCTAGTAGTGATGGGATAAGTAATCTTTTCCTACTCATAATAGGATTTAGGCAATATTGGTCAAATTCCTAACAAATCTCCCCTTGACCAAAATTCCCTAAAATCTCATCAACACCCGAGAAACGTACCCTTTTTCCAATCTTCTTCTTCTCCTTTTTGTCATCACAAAAAGATCTTCCACGCAAGGATTGCCCCTCCAAGTAGCAAATATTCCTCGCACCTTTTCTCCCTTGAAGAACCAAGCGCTTTCCTTTGTACACTTTGCACGTCTGTCTTCTTCCAACATATGATACCCACGAGATGTCAAAACTCCTAGTGAAAGCAAATTCGCAGTCGCACCAGGAACATAATTTACATTCAAAGCCGTTTTCACAATCCCATCATGAAACTTGAAACGTACACTCCCAACACCTTCAATCTTCAATTTTTGCTCATTACCAACTTTGATTTATCCAAAATTTCCCTCCGATCGCAAAGTGTCAAACATAGCTCGATCCTTACAAATATGGCTGAAGCAAATTTGAATCTAGCACCCATTCAGACTTCTTCTCCTCAATCACATCAGCAGCAGCTAAAGTCTCTGTCAAAAGAAAATATCCATCATCACTATCAATTGTGTTGACCTTCTCCTCGTCAACCTTTTTCTTTTCTTTCACACCATGCAAACTTTTCAAATCTTCACGAAATTGTGGGCAACGCATCTGCATATGACCAGTCTCTCCACAGTAGAAGCACTCAATCTTACTCATATCTCTATCTCCCCTAGATTGAGACCTTCCTATTCCTTTTGAGCCACCACGATCATAATTTCTCCCTCTTTCAGAACCCTCTGCAACTAGTACTCTGTCACCATTGGAGAAGCTATCACTCCTTGTCATTCTTTCATTATCCCTCAACGCCTTAACCATATCATCAAGTGTTAAAGTAGTCCTACCTGTCAACATCGTCTGCACAAAAGGCTTGTAGGACTTAGGTAATGAAGCCAACAATAACAAAGCTTGCTCCTCATCTTTAATTGTCTCATCAACGTTAGACAATCGACATACTAGTTGACTGAAATAATTAATATGGTCATGCAAATTACCCCCTTCATCAAACTTCAAACAATATAAATCCATCTTTAAGAACAAGCGGTTAGTCAATGATTTAGATGCATAAATACTAGCAAGTTTCTCCCAAATATCCCTCGGTGTTTTCTCCTTCAAAACACTATATTTATTTTCAGGAGCAAGTGCTAACCTTATCGTTCTCGAAGACCTCTTCTGAATTTTAGCACAATTCACGTCTTTCATCTCATCCGGCTTGTTCTCTTCCAAAGCTTCATCAAGTCCTTGTTGAACCAACACATATTGGATTGTCATCTTCCACACCGTGAAATCCATCTTCCCATCGAAGGTTGGGACTTTATACTTCGATATCCCAATATCCATATTCCTCAAAATATGAACTTCTTCAAACTGATGCTGCTGTCCGGATACAATTTCCGATGCCTGGGACCTTAAAATCCAATCTCCACCGTTCAGATTTAAGATCTATTAGTCCCGAAGCTACTCACCAAAAATCAGCCCGATCCAACGGTAAACGAACGAACTACGTCAATTTTCCCACCGCTGCGCTGAAAAAAAAAACGAAAAAAAGAAAAAAACAAACCAGAATCTGCAATTTCTTTCTTCAATTTTTTGCTCTCTTTTATTGATATGGGACCGCGACCATCCTGTAACGACCCTAACCCTAGGCACTATTTTAGTATCATATTATATGCTTTTAATATTATTGTTAATATTATGTGTTCATTTTATATCCTTGATTTCTTATATTAGGATGAGATGATAGAGAAATTAAATAAAGCATCTTGGGGGAAGTATAAATAGAAATGAATAAAATAAATAAGATGTGGGTAGTTAGGCTTCTTTGTGTAGGGGAAAGAAGTAAAAGGGGTTTAAATTCATTTCTTAAAACATTTAGGGGTTTGAGTGTAGGAATTGAAAAGATTTTATTAAGAAGGGATGGGGGGCCATACCCTTAAATTCCTCTCCTTCACCTCCTTAGTCAACCTTCCTCAATACTCCTCCCATACTTCCTCCATCCTCCTTAATTTCACCTCATCATTCTCTTCTTCTTCATTCTTCTCAATTCTCCATGGAAGCTTTACCTTGAAGCCTCACTTTCCAAGTTCCTAGAGAATTCAATTCTTCTCCATTTTCCAATCCAATTGTAATTTTGAGTTTGAGGCAACTAAGGGAGTCTATCAAGCTAAGAAGATCCTTATTCCATCTCATATTTCTAAAGTAAGTTATTATGACTTCCTTCTAAATATTGCTCACTTATTTGTTAATGAATATATTGTGAAAAGAAAATGATTGTGGTATTTTTGAATAATGTTATTTGAGTAAATGGGTTATTTAAAGTTGAATTGATTTTAGTTATGAGGTGGGGGTTTAGGTTGAAGTAATGAGAGTATAATGAGTGTAAGAGGTAATGACTTTAATGGAGTTATTGTATGTGGTTATGTCTATTTTACTTTGATTTGGGAGATGTAAGGAGTATAACTCATTTGGGTTGGAAGAGGTAGAGAAGGATTTAATATGCTTTTAATAATGTGAGTTATTATGATTTTTCCTTCAAATTAGATCATGAAATGTTGATTGTGTTAGGATGTTGCTATAATTGTTGTTTGGGAATTTAGAGCACTTCCTTGGAATTGAAAATTTGGGTAAAGACCTAAATGTGATGCTATTGTCTATGGAAATTAATAAAGAGAAAAGGGTTGTGGTTTAAGTAAAAATAAAAAGGTTATGTGTGAAATGGGATAGTGAAATGGGGGAATTAACTAAGTAAGTGAAAGGGTGAGGTTTGTCTTGATGGTTTGGAATGTTGACATGGATTTTGAGTATTAAATTGGTACTACTTTGGGTTTAAATGGGTTGTAATGATGTTAGGAAAGTTAGTAAAAATCTTCTTATGATTCACAAAAATTGAGTAAGCTTGGTTTGAATTTTGGTTCAGCTACAAATCTGAGAAAAGCCCTCTTGGGCGGTCGCCCATGTGCCTTGGGTGGTCGCCCATCACCTCAGCCTTTGGTGCCTTCAGGTTTTCCTCTTGGCCGGTCGCCCATGTGCCTTGGGCGGTCGCTCATCACCACATGAGTTTATATACCCTTTGACACCTTACTTGGGCGGTCGCCCATGGTGACTTGGGCGGTCGCCCATGTCATCAGAATTCTCCCCAGTTTCCTTTCTTGCTGATTTTCACCAATAACCTTGTGGCATGACTCCCAACTATTATAAATTAGTAGAACCTAATCTACCCCGGATATGAATTAATCCTTTTTAACCTAGGATTAAAGTAGAATACTTTGGCTAGGCCATGATGTCTTATTTGGTAAAAATGGAATTGTGGGAGTAGTTTAAATATTGTTCAGGAATAGTGGATAAGCTTGATTCGTAACTTCACCAAAGTGGTTCAAACTTGAGAAGTAGATCTTGAACTTTTATTAAGATTATTCAAGGTTGAGTAATGACTTAGTAGGAATGATTTATGGTTCAGGGTGGCCTTATTTGCTTCCATACCCTTGGTGATTAAATTGAATAGTGTAGAAACTATAAGTTACACTATTGCGTTAGTTGAGAATGTATATGTATTACATCCTGTATTGTATTCAAGTGTGAATTATTTGGCTCATTGTTATACTATATCCCCAGTGTGGATTATTTGGTATATTGTTATATTGTATTTCAATTGTGGATTATATGGCATAGCGTATCCCAAATGTGGATTATTTGGTTATATTGTTACCTTACTTGAATTCATATTCATTGATGGTATTATGCATAGTGTACTAAATGAATGTTGCACTATAGTATTGATTTAGCATGAGTATACATTATCATGTTGTTATATTCTTATTCCTTTTGTGGATTTTATTTCAAGTATCTATTATGTGCTTGAACGTGTTTATATTCGGGGGTATAATGGAATTCAATCAATTATGGATTTGTTCTATAAGTGATTGAAGGTTCATCATACCTGTGACCGGCCCCTCTGTGGCCAAAGAGTGGGAGCGCTAGCAGCTGTATTGAGCCAAAAGCCTTTACAGTCCGCTGCGATTTTGGTGATTAGGTGGAATGCTTCTGTATTAAGCCAAAAGCTTCACAGATAGCGGCGATATTATATGGTACTCTGATTAAGGGTCATATAAGTATCTGATTTTCTTATATGGATCTCTAGAGTATGAGTCCTATAAGCGGTGAATGTGCATGGAGGCAGTTCACCAAAGAGAGGAGTTTTACTCCCACGTTGTACGACTTATTGTTCAGACGGAAAAGGTAAAATGAGGTAACGTAAGGTGTTTACCGCTTTAATAATGTGCTATGTGTAACCATGCTATGTGTTGCATCTTGTTTGGCATCTTGTTGCATTCATAATAGCTTATTGAGATTTATTCTCACCCCTCTCCCTTTACTATTTTAGATCGTGCTGAGACAGGTGACTGAGCCAGTGAGGCCGGGGAAAGAGTTTGGACTCTTGCTTTTGGGACTTGTCAGGATAGGTATATGAGTAGGTTGTCGAGAGTTCTAATTAAGTATTACTCTTTTATAAGTTGTATGGAAAACTCTTTTGTTAAACAATGTTAATCAGGGTTTTCAATGTAATTGATCAGGTTATGGTTTATTGGAATATTTATTTAAATTCCTCCGAGTGGAGATATTATCAGTTGATTTTATTTTGGAAGTTTGAGAATTGGTTTTCTTTTAAATGTGAATAAAAGAAGTTTTTAAAAATGAAGATGGGATTTCTTAGTTTGGGCTTCTCAAGCTCGGGACACGCGTTAGGTCCCGGGTTGGGGTGCTCACAGTTGGTATCAGAGCTTAGTTTAGAGGTCAAGGGTAGATGTCTAAACTAAGGGGGAATGTGTGGTAATTGACGCCGAGTGTTTAATGCAGGAGTTCGTTCTAATGGCCGGAAGCAATGATGATCAGCGGAAGGTTCTAGAAAATGAAGGAGACATGGGTATAGGTGGAATTCAGAATGAAGAGATGATTATATTATTCAGGATGTTTGTACAGAATATGGACACTAGAGGATCAGTTCCGAATCAACCTGAAGGATGTCAAAGTAATGAATTGGAAAGGTTTGTGAAGATGAATCCACCGAGTTTTAATGGAGATCCGTATCCGTTAAGGGCAGAAAAATGGTTAGCAGAAATGAACAAAATCTTTGAGGTTATGGAGAGTCGCAACGAAGAGAAAGTTAGATATGCCGTTTTCAAACTTGAGGGTCCAGCTGATCAGTGGTGGCAGATTTTGAAGGGAAGTTGGGAGCGGGATCATACACCCCAGACTTGGGATTATTTCACCCAGCAGTTTGAGGATTATTTTATTTCAATGGTTACAAGGGATAAGAAGGAGATTGAATTCTTAGGACTAAAACAAGGGAACATGACGGTGAATCAGTATTCAGTCCGGTTTGAGGAATTAGCTAGGTGTTGCCTTCATTTGGTATCGCATGAAGCGAGAAGAGTTCATAGGTTTGTAAAAGGTTTGAGGATTGAATTTAGGAAGAAATTATTGATTGATAGCTTCACCAATTATCAGACAGCCATAGATAAAGCATATAAGATCGAGAATGACATTGAGGACAATAGTGGAAGATAAAAAGTGGGATTTGAAATAAACCAAAGTATCTAGGACAAGGATCCAAAATCACTAGAGGACAGCCAAGGGCTTCAAATTCAGGGAGTGTGAAAGGGGAACTTGTTGTAGCTTCTTCGTCTAGGCCAATATCCAAACAGTATGGGTTGATTTGTAAATTTTGCAAGAGGGTTGGACATACCGAAGATCAGTGTTGGAATAAGCAAGGCAAGTGTATTAATTGTGGAGCAATGGGACACTTTAGGAGAAATTGCCCAAGGGTGCAGTGGGGACGAGCTTCAAGCAGCGGTCAGCTGGGTGGACAACAAAGAGGTAGTACCAAAAGAGATAATGAAGGAAAACCAAAAGAGAAGGTCTAAGGTCGAGTATGTGTTTTGGGTCTAGGAGAGATAGCTCCCTCAGAGGTCACTAGAGGTATATTCCCTGTCTCTGGAGTTAGGGGTCATATTTTTATAAGATCCTGTTTCATATCATTTATGTTTGGCATCGCATTTTGCTTCTATGTGGCATACATTGCTTGAGATCTGTTCTCTGTGTTAGGGGTTTCTGCTCTTATGAGAGAGTACCTCGAACCTCCCTTGATTTACCACGATGGTGATGTGGTTATGGCTGAGCATGTATTGCCAGTTGATTTGGTATGATTACCAATTTACGATTTTGAGATATACTTGACCTGGATGGGTAAGTAGTTGTTGTGCATTGGTAGACTATCATAAGAAGTGAGTCTCCTTTTTATGCCTAATTTGCTTATATAGGTATTTGATACAGATAAACCTTAGGTGGTAATTTTGTTATATATGCGTTAAAGCCAGAAAATTTGGTTAAAAAGTGTAAAGGATATTTGGTATGTGTTAGACTTGCATAAGAAGTCTTTCCGGAAATTTTATGTGCTAGTTGTGAGTAGATGGTAATTGTGTTTCCATCAAAGTATCTCATGTGTTGATTTTAAGTATGATAATCAGAATTTTAATCCTTATCTTGACGGCTTTATGGTAATTATGACTGATGACCTCTTTTTTTATTTGAAGTTACAAGAGGATCATGAAGATCATTTGTGAGTTGTGTTATTTGCCTTTAGTGGGAATTCATCGTTTGAGAAGTTTAGCAAATGTGAGTTGGCTCACGAAGATTTTTACATTTTGGGTTTTATAGTCTTAAGCCTGAAGGTTACCATGGATCTTGCGAGGATTGAGTCCGTGATCTTTGGGTTGGCAAGTGCTACCGAAGGAATTTTTAAGGAATTCTTGAGAATTGTAAAATCGTTGAATTAGTTAACTCTAAAGGATATATAAATGATGTAGGATGTAATAAGGATGAATCATATTGATAGAGATGGAGAATAGATTGGCTATAGATCCAATCCAATCCTTACCTTTCCTAGTGGATGTGAGGACTTTGTGAATATTAAGTGCGTACTAAAAGAAGATTAGGTTGTGATATTATGCGAAATGGGAAAAATAATAGGGTATGTTTCAAGGAAGTTGAATTAGACGAAGCGGAATTTTCTTATTCTCTACTCGAGGATGGCTGCAATTGTGGTACGTTATTAAAGTGGGAACCCTACCTTTTTGAAGCTCCCTTTTGAGATTTGTTACCGATCCTAAGAGTTTGGAGAAATTAGTTACTCGAAAGGAAGAGATTTGAGGACTATCCAGATTCTTGAAGAATAGGTTGTGTGTTGTTTGACGGATTTCCTTTCAAATTGAGAAGTTAATTAACCTTAGCGAGTTTGGGTATAATAGTAGTTTTAGTTTGCATGACCCCTCGTTTGTATGGAGTTATTTCCCTAATGATGATTAGACGGATTGGACTTATGCGGGAGTACCGTTGAGAGTTATTAGCAGCACAAGTCCGGAATCAAAATTCTAGAGTATTCGGGTTGTGAGATGTATAGAAGAATCATGTCATTGAGGAACTATTTAAAGGTTGTAATTTGAAATGTGTGAGAGGTAACCTTTGCTATTTGATCCTTAAGGTAAGTCTTTTTAAAATTCGGGACGAATTTTCTTTAAGGGGGAGTGAGTGTAATGACCCAAACCCTAGGCACTATTTTAGTATCATATTATATGCTTTTAATATTATTTTTAATATTATGTGTTCATTTTATATCCTTGATTTCTTATATTAGGATGAGATGATAGAGAAATTAAATAAAACATCTTGGGGAAAGTATAAATAGAAATGGATAAAATAAATAAGATGTGGGTAGTTAGGCTTCTTTGTGTAGGGGAAAGAAGTAAAAGGAGTTTAAATTCATTTCTTAAAACATTTAGGGGTTTGAGTGTAGGAATTGAAAAGATTTTATTAAGAAGGGATGGGGGGCCATACCCTTAAATTCCTCTCCTTCACCTCCTTAGTCAACCTTCCTCCATACTCCTCCCATACTTCCTCCATCCTCCTTACTTTCACCTCATCATTCTCTTCTTCTTCATTCTTCTCAATTTTCCATGGAAGCTTTACCTTGAAGCCTCACTTTCCAAGTTCCTAGAGAATTCAATTCTTCTCCATTTTCCAATCCAATTGTACTTTTGAGTTTGGGACAACTAAGGGAGTCTATCAAGCTAAGAAAATCCTTAATCCATCTCATATTTCTAAAGTAAGTTATTATGACTTCCTTCTAAATATTGCTCACTTATGTGTTAATGAATATATTGTGAAAAGAAAATGATTGTGATATTTTTGAATAATGTTATTTGAGTAAATGAGTTATTTAAGGTTGAATTGATTTTAGTTATGAGGTGGGGGTTTAGGTTGGAGGAATGAGAGTATAATGAGTGTAAGAGGTAATGACTTTAATGGAGTTATTGTATGTGGTTATGTCTATTTTACTTTGATTTGGGAGATGTAAGGAGTATAACTCATTTGGGTTAGAAGAGGTAGAGAAGGATTTAATATGCTTTTAATAATGTGAGTTATTATGATTTTTCCTTCAAATTAGATCATGAAATGTTGATTGTGTTAGGATGTTGCTATAATTGTTGTTTGGGAATTTAGAGCATTTCCTTGGAGTTGAAAATTTGGGTAAAGACCTAAATGTGATGCTATTGTCTATGGAAATTAATAAAGAGAAAAGGGTTGTGGTTTAAGTAAAAATAAAAAGGTTATGTGTGAAATGGGATAGTGAAATGGGGGAATTAACTAAGTAAGTGAAAGGGAGAGGTTTGTCTTGATGGTTTGGAATGTTGACATGGATTTTGAGTATTAAATTGGTACTACTTTGGATTTAAATGGGTTGTAATGATGTTAGGAAAGTTAGTAAATATCTTCTTATGATTCACAAAAATTGAGTAAGATTGGTTTGAATTTTTGTTCAGATGCAAATCTGAGAAAAGCCCTCTTGGGCAGTCGCCCATGTGCCTTGGGCGGTCGCCCATCACCTCAGCCTTTGGTGCCTTCCGGTTTTCCTCTTGGGCGGTCGCCCATGTGCCTTGGGCGGTCGCTCATCACCACAGGAGTTTATTTACCCTTTGGAACCTTACTTGGGCGATCGCCCATGGTGACTTGGGCGGTCGCCCATGTCATCAGAATTCTCCCCATTTTCCTTTCTTGCTGATTTTCACCAATAACCTTGTGGCATGACTCCCAACTATTATAAATTAGTAGAACCTAATCTACCCCGTATATGAATTAATCCTTTTTAACCTAGGACTAAAGTAGAATACTTTGGCTATGCCATGATGTCTTATTTGGTCAAAATGGAATTGTGGGAGTAGTTTAAATATTGTTCAGGAATAGTGGATAAGCTTGATTTGTAACTTCACCAAAGTGGTTCAAACTTGAGAAGTAGATCTTGAACTTTAAGATTATTCAAGGTTGAGTAATGACTTAGTAGGAATGATTTATGGTTCAGGGTGGCCTTATTTGCTTCCATACCCTTGGTGATTAAATTGAATAGTGTAGAAACTATAAGTTACAGTATTGCGTTAGTTGAGAATGTATATGTATTACATCCTGTATTGTATTCAAGTGTGGATTATTTGGCTCATTGTTATACTATATCCCCAGTGTGGATTATTTGGTATATTGTTATATTGTATTCCAATTGTGGATTATCTGGCATAGCGTATCCCAAATGTGGATTATTTGGTTATATTGTTACCTTACTTGAATTCATATTCATTGATGGTATTATGCATAGTGTACTAAATGAATGTTGCACTATAGTATTGATTTAGCATGAGTATACATTACCATGTTGTTATATTCTTATTCCTTTTGTGGATTTTATTTCAAGTATCTATTATGTGCTTGAACGTGTTTATATTCGGGGGTATAATGGAATTCAATCAATTATGGATTTGTTCTATAAGTGATTGAAGGTTCATCATACCTGTGACCGGCCCCTCTGTGGCCACAGAGTGGGAGCGCTAGCAGCTGTATTGAGCCAAAAGCCTTTACAGTCAGCTGCGATTTTGGTGATTAGGTGGAATGCTTCTGTATTAAGCCAAAAGCTTTACAGATAGCGGCGTATTTATATGGTACTCTGATTAAGGGTCATATAAGTATCTGATTTTCTTATATGGATCTCTGGAGTATGAGTCCTATAAGCGGTGAATGTGCATGGAGGCAGTTCACCAAAGAGAGGAGTTTTACTCCCACGTTGTACGACTTATTGTTCAGACGGGAAAGGTAAAATGAGGTAACGTAAGGTGTTTACCGCTTTAATAATGTGCTATGTGTAACCATGCTATGTGTTGCATCTTGTTTGGCATCTTGTTGCATTCATAATAGCTTATTGAGATTTATTCTCACCCCTCTCCCTTTACTATTTTAGATCGTGCTGAGACAGGTGACTGAGCCAGTTAGGCCGGGAAAAGAGTTTGGACTCTTGCTTTTGGGACTTGTCAGGATAGGTATATGAGTAGGTTGTCGGGAGTTCTAATTAAGTATTACTCTTTTATAAGTTGTATGGGAAAACTCTTTTGTTAAACAATGTTAATCAGGGTTTTCAATGTAATTGATTAGGTTATGGTTTATTGGAATATTTATTTAAATTCCTCCGAGTGGAGATATTATCAGTTGATTTTATTTTGGAAGTTTGAGAATTGATTTTCTTTTAAATCACTACAAGGAAAACCGGATTTAGAGACGGAAATTTAGAGACGGACGGAATCCGTAGCTAATTTGGCGACAGATTAGAGACAGAACCAAAAATCAGAGACGGATTCGGATTCCGTCTCTAAATTAGAGACGGATTCAGATTCCGTCTCTAATTCAGAGACGGAATATGAATCCGTCTCTAATTCAGAGACGGAATCTGAATCCGTCTCTAAATCAGAGACGGAATCCGAATCCGTCTCTAATTTAGTGACGGAATCTGATTCCGTCTCTAATTTAGAGACGGATTCAGATTCCGTCTCTAAATTTTAGAGACGGGTTTTGTATCCGTCTCTAAATTAGAGACAGATTAAGAATCCGTCTCTAAATTAGAGACAGATTCAGAATCCGTCTCTAAATTAGAGACAGATTCAGAATCCGTCTCTAAATTAGAGACAGATTCAGAATTCGTCTCTAAACTTTAGAGACAGATTTTAACCCGTCTCTAATTTAGAGACAGATTTTTGAATCCGTCTCTAATTTAGTGACAGATTCAACATCTGTCTCTAAAATTTAGAGACAGATTTAGTATCCGTCTCTAAATTTGACTTTTCTTCTATATACTTTCATTTGTTTAGTTTTTTTCTATCTTTTTTTCTATAACTTTTTCTAAAAAAAACCACTGATTAACAAAGGCTAAAATATTGTTTTCTAGTCAATAAAAAAATTTTGAAAAAATAAAAAATAAATATAGGGTAGTCCGTCCCTCTTTTGACTTTTCTTCTATATACTTTCATTTGTTTAGTTTTTTCTATCTTTTTTTCTATAACTTTTTCTAAAAAAACCACTGATTAACAAAGGCTAAAATATTGTTTTCTAGTCAATAAAAATTTTTTAAAAAAATAAAAATAAATATAGGGTAGTCCGTCCCTCTTTTGACTTTTCTTCTATATACTTTCATTTGTTTAGTTTTTTTCTATCTTTTTTCTATAACTTTTTCTAAAAAAACCACTGATTAACAAAGGCTAAAATATTGTTTTCTAGTCAATAAAAATTTTTGAAAAAAATAAAAATAAATATAGGGTAGTCCGTCCCTCTTTTGACTTTTCTTCTATATACTTTCATTTGTTTAGTTTTTTTCTATCTTTTTTCTATAACTTTTTCTAAAAAAACCACTGATTAACAAACGCTAAAATATTGTTTTATAGTCAATAAAAATTTTTTAAAAAATAAAAAATAAATATAGGGTAGTCCGTCCCTCTTTTGACTTTTCTTCTATATACTTTCATTTGTTTAGTTTTTTTCTATCTTTTTTCTATAACTTTTTCTAAAAAAAAAATCACTAATTAACAAAGGCTAAAATATTGTTTTCTAGTCAATAAAATTTTTTTAAAAAATAAAAAATAAATATAGGGTAGCCGTATACCATTTTCACAAGATCGGGACACATTCCTTAAAACCCTACACAATGGCACATATTTGTAACTCAGTTTCCATTTGGATTTTGAGGAAAGTCATAAAGATGCAAAACACTTTAAATGTCATATAGAATGTAGAAAAAAATTTAAACAAATAAACGAGGTAGCCGTATACCATTTTCACAAGATCGGGACACATTCCTAAAACCCTACATAATGGCACATATTTGTAACTCAATTTCCATTTGGATTTTGAGGAAAGTCATAAAGATGAAAAACACTTTAAATGTCATTTAGAATGTAGAAAAAAATAAAAAAAATAAACGAGGTAGCCGTATACCATTTTCACAAGATCGGGACACATTCCTTAAAACCCTACATAATGGCACATATTTGTAACTCAATTTCCATTTGGATTTTGAGGAAAGTCATAAAGATGAAAAACACTTTAAATGTCATTTAGAATGTAGAAAAAAATTAAAAAAAAAATAAACGAGGTAGCCGTATACCATTTTCACAAGATCGGGACACATTCCTAAAAACCCTACATAATGGCACATATTTGTAACTCAATTTCCATTTGGATTTTGAGGAAATTAATAAAGATGAAAAACACTTTAAATGTCATTTAGAATGTAGAAAAAAATTTAAAAAAAATAAACGAGGTAGCCGTATACCATTTTCACAAGATCGGGACACATAAAACCCTAAAACCCCTAAATAATGGCACATATTTGTAACTCAATTTCCATTTGGATTTTGAGGAAATTCATAAAGATGAAAAACACTTTAAATGTCATTTAGAATGTAGAAAAAATAAAAAAAAAATAAACGAGGTAGCCGTATATCATTTTCACAAGAACGGGACACATTCCTTAAAACCCAAAATAATGGGACATATTTGTAACTCAATTTCCATTTGGATTTTGAGGAAAGTCATAAAGATGAAAAACATTTTAAATGTCATTTAGAATGTAGAAAAAAAAAAAAACGAGGTAGCCGTATATCATTTTCACAAGAACGGGACACATTCCTTAAAACCCTAAATAATGGCACATATTTGTAACTCAATTTCCATTTGGATTTTGAGGAAAGTCATAAAGATGAAAAACACTTTAAATGTCATTTAGAATGTAGAAAAAAATTTTAAAAAATAAACGAGGTAGCCGTATACCATTTTCACAAGATCGGGACACATTCCTTAAAACCCTACATAATGGCACATATTTGTAACTCAATTTCCATTTGGATTTTGAGGAAAGTCATAAAGATGAAAAACACTTTAAATGTCATTTAGAATGTATAAAAAAATTTAAAAAAATAAACGAGGTAGCCGTATACCATTTTCACAAGATCGGGACACATAAAACCCTAAAACCCCTAAATAATGGCACATATTTGTAACTCAATTTCCATTTGGATTTTGAGGAAAGTCATAAAGATGAAAAACACTTTAAATGTCATTTAGAATGTAGAAAAAAATTGAAAAAAAATAAACGAAGTAGTCGTATACCATTTTCACAAGATCGAAACACATTCCTTAAAACCCTAAATAATGACACTTATTTGTAACTCAATTTCAATTTGGATTTTGAGGAAAGTAATAAAGATGAAAAAAACTTTAAATGTCATTTAGAATGTAGAAAAAAAATTAAAAAAAAATAAACGAGGTAGCCGTATACCATTTTCACAAGATCGGGACACATAAAACCCTAAAACCCCTAAATAATGGCACATATTTGTAACTCAATTTCCATTTGGATTTTGAGGAAAGTCATAAAGATGAAAAACACTTTTAATGTCAATTAGAATGTAGAAAAAAATTAAAAAAAAATAAACAAGGTACCCGTATACCATTTTTACAATAATATCATTATTAGTCTTATTATTAATTAATAACATTATTATTTAATAACATTATTATTTTTGATATTATGTATTATTACTAGTTATTATTAATATTATTTTTTGATATTAGGCATACTACTATAACTACTATAACTAAAATTTTGGGTAAATCAAATAAAAGCATGTAAATATTTTAGATAACTTTTTGTAAATTTCAAGTAAAAAAATTTAAAATATTTTTTCCTTTTCAATAAAAAATAATAAAAATTACTAGTTATTATTAATACTAGTATTAATATTATTATTGTTTATATACTTTATATTAATATTAATTAATTAATCAATTATATAATTAATAATTTATTAATAAATATTATTAATAATAAATATTATTATTTTTAATATTAGGCATAAATATTTTAGTTAGTGTATAATATAGTGTGAAATAAATATAAGTATGAGATGTGGGATTGTTTGATTGGATTTAAAAATTTCACGGGGATTGAGAGCCAAGCAAGATCTGACCCTTCAATCCATTCAATCCAAAGGCCCAAAATAATTTAACCAAACCCACTTACTCCCTCCCTCTCTCTATTTCTCTCTTCATTTCTCACTCTCTCTCTTCATTTAGAAAACGTAAACTCCTCTGCAACGCCGGCACCCTTTCCTCTCTCTCTCCGTCTCAGCCTCCGCCGTCTCCCTCACCGTCTCTTCAGCCTCCGTCGTCGTCCTCCGGCGCCACCACAGCCACGGCCATCTTCGCCCACCGTCACTCTCTCTCTTTCTCCATTTCCTTCGCCCTCCGTCACTCACAATACGCCTCCTCTCTATTTTCCGGCCGGCGACATTATCAATCCGAATGCAGCATTTGAAGCAAAGGATTTCCTGGGCGAGGGCTATGGCTGTTCAATTCGTCAATGGTTGTAAACTCTCTCTCTCTCTCTCTCTCTCTCTCTCTCTCTCTCTCTCTCTCTTGATCTAAATCAAAACCTGGATCTGATTTGGGTTTGCTTGTGATTTATATACCCAGATTTTGGTGTTTTGATTTCGATTTTGCCTTGGAAACTCAGATTTCGGTTTGGTTGGATTTTGATTTTGAATTTTTTGGTGATTTTGTAAAGATTCAATATTTTGGAAACCTAGTATGATAATTTGTATTTTTCGATTCGTTGGTTGATTGGTCGCCGGTGGTTGTTGGTGGTTGTTGGTGGTGATTGGTGGTGATCGGTGGTTTTCGGTGGTGGAAGTTGTGAGGACTATTTGAGTATAAAAGAAATTTAGGGACTGATTTGATAATAATAAATGTTAAGTGACGATATGAAAATAATAAAAGTTAAGGGACCGATTTGAAAAAAAAAAAAGGTAAGTGACGGATTTAATATATATTTAAGAATATATATTTATATATTTTAATATATATATATATATATATATATATATATATATATTTATATATTTAAAATATATTAATATATATTTTTAAATATATATTTAATTTATTTTTAAAATATCAATTTAGCTACAGAAATATTCGTCGCTAAAATGGTTCGAAAATAAAACGAGAATTTAAATAGAGACGAAAAAATCTGTCGCTAATCCGTAGACGGTCATATCTGTAGCTAATTTAGACACAGACATATCTGTCTCTAATTTAGAGACGGACATATCTGTCTCTAATTTAGAGACGGCCATATCTGTCTCTAAATTAGAGACGAATATATCCGTCTCTAAAATAGCTACAAAATAGCGACGCCCAATTTAGCGACAAACCTGCACCCACGGAATAGCTACGGAACAAATCCGTAGCTAAACACGATTTAGCTACGGAATCTTCATTTTAGCTACGGAATTTGCCGTAGCTAAATTGAATTTTCCTTGTAGTGAATGTGAATAAAAGAAGTTTTTAAAAATGAAGATGGGATTTCTTAGTTTGGGCTTCTCAAGCTCGGGACACGCGTTAGGTCCCGGGTTGGGGTGCTCACACATCCCCATCACTCCACATTAGTATGATATTGTCCGCTTTGGGCCCAGCCTGCATGGATTTGCTCTTGGGTCAACTCCCAAAAGGCCTCATACTAATGGAGTGGGTGGACACCTTTATATATTAGACAATTCTTCTTCAATTGTCGCTGATGTGGGACTTGGGTTGATACCCCAACAATCCTCCCCTCAAACCAAGGACCACCTGCACATGGGAATTTGGCCTGCTGGCTAGAGCTTATGGCTTTCAACCTGGAGGTCATGGGTTCGATCCCCCCAGAAGTTAGAGAAAATGCTTTCTCTCCCTAGGATTTATCTCCTAGGCGCTTCTGTGCGTGCATGTGTGTGTGTGTGTGTGTGTGTGTGTGAGTAGTGGAAAAAAAAAACCAAGGACCACCTCTAGCGAATCTTGTACCGCCGCTATTCACCACCTGCGGGACACGCCGCCTAATTTATCATCAATATTAGGAAGACTTTCGACACAAGACACACAGTGCTCCATTCGCGAGGTCACACCACCAGAGGAAATCCCACATATCTTCCACACACGGTCCACTGCGTCACACCCATCCACTTAACCACGGCTCTGATACCAGTTGATGGGATCGCGACCATCCCCATCACTCCACATTAGTATGATATTGTCCGCTTTGGGCCCAGTCCGCACGGATTGACTCTTGGATCAACTCCCAAAAGGCCTCATACTAATGGAGTGGGTGGACACCTTTATATATTAGACAATTCTTCTTCAATTGCCGATGTGGGACTTGGATTGATACCCCAACAGAGAAAATTTGTGATAGCAAGAGAGATTAGAGAGAGAGAGAGGAGGCGGTGATTATGTTGATCGGACATGTGCTATTTAAGATGTGATAGTACGAGAGAGTAAAGACATAATAGGAGAAGGATACCTAGGGAGATAGAGTTTAAGAGGGATAAAACCTCAACCTTTTGAAATTCTTTAGATAATAAGGATCCTTTTAGAGTTCAAATCCTTTTCTCCTTTTTTTTTGTGAAATATATACCTGCCAGAAAAATCCTAAAGATCCGCAAATATACTCTCATTAAACACATTATCACCATAAATAAGAAATCCACAATTTTATTGATCACAATATTTTTTAACTAAATAAATCAGGGAAAGAAAAAATTTGTACAATATTTTCACCACTAACCAGGTTGATCTAATTTATTTTTAAGAAAATGATGCACAAAATACAAACGTGTGAAAAATAAATATCATTATATGTGTGACATTTATTTGATTTGATGAGATCACATAGGATAGTTCAGTGAGTGAGGACAATCAAAAAAATAAATAAAAAATAGTGAGGACATTGGAAATCAGCGTATAGTTCAATGACCAAGTTTCGCCTAAGGTAAACAAAGGTATGGGTCAATGCAATGTAATGAAGTTTTCTGTGTTCATTTAATGAAATCATGTGATCAGTTGTGCTACTTAAATGTTACTCCCTCTCTCCGTCTCAAAATAAATAATTATTTTTTTAATTTTAGTTTAATTATAAGATTTAAAAGCTTAATGTTGAAAGAGTGGTTAAGTACAACTGCAAGATTTGGAAATCCAATAGTGAAATCCCCATACTGTATGCATGGAGCTATTTTTTAAAGCTTTCTTATCTCTGATGGTTGATCAAATCACCTAATCCTCCTGTGAACCTTATACTTCCATTATTAGCCTAATAATTAAATTAGTGCGAGGTGATGTTTTTAATGTCAAGCCATATTTTAAGCATTTTTCTTTTCGTAGAGCCTTGGGTTTATGACATTGCTCAATTTATATTATCATGTCTAGAATTAAATAAGAATTACTCATAAACAACAAGGTATTGGTTAAAAATGTAAAAACTAAGAATTTTGAAGATAAAATAGGTGAAAATAAAATTTGAAAAGAAAAAAAAAATCTCATCATCCTGCATGATTTTTTCCCTCCATTCCCATCCCGTTCTTTTCAACACCATATTTTTTCCAATCTCAAGTAAACTCGTACGCCTTTAGATCACCCTTAACCATGTTTCCTTAATATCACCCTTCTAATCTCGTCGCTCCCTTTGTTGCTTCTGATAATCTTCTTCTGCGCATTCATTGGGGTATTTTGAAATTCTCGAGTAAGGTGATCTTCTTAGCTTGATATTCTTACAATTTCTCCCTTATCCTACTCCTTTGTATCCCTATTTAAACCCCCCTCCCCCTTTGCTGCGAAAACAAAAACAAAACACACGGGTTTACACACTTTGAGGGTTTCTCTTTGGGTCAATAGTGAGGTTCTGAGAGCTTAATCAACAGTTGGTTTAATTGAGAGGTGTTTTAAGGTGTTCTTGAGGAGGACTAGTATATTTCTACTCTCTCTGGTCTGTTTAGGTGCTTTCTCTCACGTTAGGTTTGATCCGTGTGTGTGTGTGTGTGTGTGTTCAGGCGTGGTTCATAAGGGTTGAAATTGTCACGGCCAGAAACACAAATGATATCTAAGGTGATAGCAGCACCAACGATAGCACTTGAGATAGCTGTAAGTGCCCCAATCTGGGTCGTTAAAATTCCGTCAATCCAAATTAATGATTTATGATCATTTAGGGGCATTTTTGACATTATTTTGACAATTTGAATGAGGAAGGACCTATTAGGAATAAAAAAATGAACAAACACCTCGCTGAGATTTGTAATTTCCAATAAAAAGGGAATATTGACCAAGTGCAAACATCCAAAACTGCTTTATGCACAGGACCAGGCACGCTGCTGGGGTCATTCACGCGGATGAGATTGTACCTACAATCTTATCCATGCGGATAAGATCATCATCCAGCCAACCTATAAATACAGCCCTTCTCTCTCAGTTTAACAAGGCCAAAAAATACGAAAACCTACTGTTATGCTGTCAAAATCCTCTCCAAACAGCCATTTTCACCTTAGAAACTCAAATTCTACACCAAATTCAACCTCAAATCCACTCCAAAACCACTTCTAAGCCTTGAAATCTTTCAAACCCTAAACACAAATCCAAGAAAGATTGATAAACCATCACTCTCTTTACTCATATCTCTCTCATTTATGCACACACTTCATGTGTAAATGATGTAGTTCTACTTGTTGTTTGTTGTTCAATTCCCCCCTCCTCTTTTGTCCCAAGGATCCAAGAGGATCTCCATGGAATTCCTTTCCATGGATGATCTTCTAAAGAGATCCACATTTTCTTTACTTTTATGTCATCCCAATTTCCCCTTTACATTACTTGGTATTTGCCTTTTGACCTAAAGTATGGTCATCTTGGAGTCCATATCCATATATGACCACTTTAAATGGTCTACATCCTTTACTTCCTTGTAAATTCCTCATCCCTAGTCTAAGATGCTCACCTTGGAACACTTTCCATGGATGAAAATCATTTAGACTCACAAAATAGGCCACACAAGATGTATAAGATACACTCTAGTTTAGGTCTCAAGGATGGTCTTCTCATGACCACCTTAGAGATCTTCCTCTAAAAGTTGATACATCTTGACCTATCCCTTGTTCAAATTTACGTTCATGTCAAATCCCCTTTTCCTTTGCAAATGATATGTTTTCAAGTTCTAATGTACCCCCGGGATGGCTTGGTTAAGTGAATTCATCAATTATGACCACTAATCAAAGTCTAGGGAAAGAGAGGACAAAACATGGATGCCAAAAATCCAAGAAATCCTTTCATTTTCTGTTCACAGTTATATTTCCAGTTAAGTCCTGTAAATCCAGTTAACTTTCTGGAAATTACAGTGACTAAACTGAAAACTGTAAAAAATATTGAGACTGCAGGCCCATCCGCGCGGACAAGACTGCACTACAGTTTCATCCACGCGAATCCAAAACTAGGGATTCGCACGCGGAAGGATTCGTAACTTTGAGCTGAACCAAAAGCCCTCTTCACTGGCAAAGGAATCAAAGTAGACGAAGATGAGGGCACCGAGCAAACAAATTTATAATTACCCAAACTAACCCATTTAGGTTTCTAAGCCCATCCAACCATAATCCCAAGTATGTAATCAAAATAAACTAGGAAACAAGAAAATTAAGTCACCGAGTATACATGGAGAGATAGAGAGAGAGAGAGAGAGCGAGAGAGAGAGAGAGAGAGAGAGAGAGAGAGAGAGTCACCTTGTCCCTTGGAATCACAAGAATTGGCGTTGCAGGAGGAATCGGCTGGAGGAAGAGGAAGAGGAAACGAGAGTGAATGAGAGAGGAAAAGAAAAGGATTTTCTAAATTACAGTCGTGGAATGAGAGAGAGAAAAGAAAAGGGTTTTCTAATTGTTTAATTTAATATATTTTTTTCATATAACGAGATTGCAAAATTAGTCGCCTTTAAAATGAATTAAAAATCCAATTTTTAAATTATTTAATTTAATATTTTTATAAAATGCGATTTTTAAAGCCATCGCTTTTGATAAAAATACAATTGTGTTAAATTTCACATTCCCGCCCGGACTACATTGTTGGCGCCAGAAGAAAAAGCATATATGTAATGGCATCCGTGACTGCTTAGCCATCACGCTAACCTAATGTGACTGCACTAAATGCAGTCACAAAGGCCGTCTCCTTATATAGTCAAACGCGATCGTTTTTTTTTTTTTTGCCATCGCCAAAAGCAATCGCAAAAAGTCAGTTTTCTTGTAGTGATAGTTCAGCGGTTTAGGATTTGCCGAGGGTGGGGTAGTTCGGCGGTTTAGGGTTTGCCGATTGTGTTTTGAAAGGGATTGGCAGTAGGGTTTTGCCAAGATTTAGGAGGTGGAGTTTTGATGTTGGGCGAAAAAAAGGAAAAAGAATTAGAGTTTCGGCTTGTACGTAGAGAGGTTTGAACCGAGGGTGGATTTTTGGTGTAGCGAGGTAGTGGTTTTGATGGTGGGACGACTTTAGGATTTAGCGGAGAAGTCCTATTATGAATCTTATTGCTGTGATATCATATTAGAATGAAGGAGAGAGAGACGAAGTCAGTCATACAAGGTAGAGAGGAATAATATGAAAGACTCAATTTTATTATGTTACTAGATTTACATATTATAGGGTTTACAAAGAGAGTTAGAATCTATATATATATAAAGGTTGAAGTGCATAGAGCACTTCAACAAGCTCATTTTTCCTCCAAAACATGGATGGTTCTAGAATACTTTTTACTTTAAATCAACTAATCAAGAAAATAATTAATTGTCTTTAAATTAACTTATTATGCTATTTTATCCCCTATTAATTAAATGCAAATGAAACATTACTTTTTTTCTCTTACTTTTAGCCACTATACCTAAACTCCTTTCTTCACAAATTCATAAATATCATTGTTTTGCAAACTCTTAATTTTGCAAGTAAAAAATGAAATATAAAAAAACAATAGTAAAAATACATTTAGAAACACATGAAATTTTTCATTTAATGAATTGATATTTTTGAAATGTGGGTAATAGTAATAATTGTTTTTAATAGTAATAATTGTTTTTTTTAAAGACTTGTGTATAACAATGATATTTAGATATATTTTTTTCATTTTTCTTAAATGAAGAGTGTTTTTAAAACGGAAATAGTTATTGATTATGTTTAGAAATCTGTAATTTGTTTTCATTATATTCTCTTAAATTCTTCTTTGTTTTTATTAAAACATTTTTCCTTTTTCTTCATTAACTTTTTTTAACGAAGTGATTTTTTTAGCTAATACTCCCTCCGTCCCAAAATGTTTGTCCCATTTGACTTTTTGTTGAACTTTGACCACAAATATATGACAATTTAGTTATGTTCATAAAATTTTAAAAATTTCTATTGATTCACCATTAATAATATTATCAACAACAACTATTAGAATTTCATGAACATAATTAATCTCTCATAAATTTGTGGTCAAAGTTCAACAAAAAAGTCAAATGGGACAAACATTTTGGGACGGAGGGAGTAGTAAAAAATAGGCTGGCTTGAAATCTTATTTAGCCACTTTTTTGATACAATTTTTGAGTTTAATGTTGATATTTTTTTTTGTTCATTAAAATTTCAAAAAATAATAAAATAAAAAACTGAGATTTTAGTGTCTTATTGAACTATCTTCTTAAAAGAGTGATATATAATTAAGTTTCAATGAGTGTTATTTAGATGAACTTTCATAAATTAAAAAAAAAAAAAAAGGTAAATACAAAGTATAAGAAAGGATTTTCAAATTTTGGGATAATTAATTTGCATTGAATTTTAAAGTCATTATTTTTTTGGGTTATAAATTTTATATTTATTGCTAAAACAATAAATATGGTGTCATAACTATTTCAAAATAGTTTTCTAAAAAAATCTATTTTATATGGGTTTTTCTAAATAAAAACTATAAGAATTAAAAAAAAGAAAACTATTATATAATATTGGTTAGAAAATACGAATTATGACTGAACATACCAAAAGTGTCGAGTTGGGCCGAGCAAGTAAAGCCCAGTCACCATCACCAGTGGCCTGCGTATTCTCAATAAACCTGGATCCAACATCATAAGGCCCAAGGCCCAGCAGCAGGATACGTCGACCTAAGCTCGCGGTCCGGCCTCCAAGGTCCCGATCTAGCTTGGTCCGACTCTACAAACCCTTGCATTAATTCGGGTACGATCCATGGTCTACTCGACAGTCAGGTCGACCATTCCTCAAACGACGACCTCGACCTAATCCACAAGTGTCGACTTGACACTTGCCGGCACATTTGGTTGAACTGTTCTCATAATCACATCCCTACAAATCAGGAGCCGTTAGAGACACGTTCCCATGACCAGTAACTGCCGCTGAAATCTCGGAGCACATGTCGCCTCCCCAAAAATACAACCACCATTGTCTATAAATACTTCATCACTACCAAACGGTAAAAGGTAACTGCAATTTTGTCATTTGAATTCAACTGTTCATTTACAATATTTGCTCTCCGAAACACATACTTACTCTCACGCCCGAGGGTCTAAGCCGGAGATACATCCGGCTAGTCGTGGGTTCTGATTTCAGGTCAAGGAGCCAGGTGATCAGTCCTGCCACGTGGAGGAAGATTGATAAGCACTTTTCTTGCGGCATCAGTTTGGTTCCATTGCCGGGAACGTGCTTAAGCTTGACCTCGAAACTTTTCTCAACCTGTAACAATGGTAACCCCAGACGGGCATGTCTCAGATGTTTCTGAAGAATTCAATGAAGTGAATGTCAACACCAACGCAGATACCAATGCAAATGCTGAAAACACAAATCTACCTCCTCCCCCACCAAATCGCCCTCATGGTAGAGCAACACGCTCTACCAGTATTGCTGATGGCAGGGGATTGCCAGATACAAGAAGAGGGAAAAGACACATGGAGGGACAAGGAGTTCCCCCTCCTCCTAAGCTTTCAACTGCTCATGTGAATGTTGGAAATAGGGCAGGTCCCTCATCCAACCCATTGAGTAGAAAGGAAATGCTATTGGAGCGAGCCCAGATTCTAGCCGAGTTACTGGCTATAGAGGAGGCTGAGAAGGCGGATATAAGAGCGGAGAGGGTGGCTCGCTCTCAAATTTCCAACGGGGAGCAGGGCAGGAGTGCTAGGCCTAATGAAACCGTTGGACAAAATGGCGATAACAGGATAGTGCAGCGGGTTCCGTCTCTCGTTCATATACCAAGCAACGACCTAAGGGCTAGCCTCACCAGGAATAGGGAACAGGAGGCTCAATCGGATTTGAGGACCCACTTAGAGGCCAATAGAAGCCGACGTGGTTCACCTGCCAGGACACAAAGATCTCAATCTCATAGGGACAGGAATGGGCGCAGGTCGCCCATAAGAGAAGAAAGGCGCAGGTCGCCACTTGGAGATAATAGGCGCAGGTCGCCATCCAGGGATGAGAGGCGCAGGTCGCCCCAAAGGAATAACAGGCATAGGTCTCCAGTTCGATCAGAAAGGGCCCATTCACACCGAGACAGGAGGAGTAGGCAGGTAACTCCCCCCAGGAGCGAAGGTCAAAGGTCGAATGCCGTTCCCCCTGCAGGAGATGACAGACCCGACGCTAGGGAATGGCTGTTGATGAAAAAGAGGTTCAAACAATGGGAGGAGGAGAAGAAAAAGGACACTGGAAAGGTTGAACGAATCAACTTTGCTCTTGAACCTTTGTCCAAGGAATTGAGAGACAGTCGACCTCCTGCTGGATTTAGGTTGCCCCTTCTAGAGAAGTATTCAGGGTCAACCAATGCAAAAAGTCATATAGCACATCTGGAAGCCACAATGTGCTTTGTCGCTAATGAGGACGACAATATGTGCAAAGCTCTCATAAGCACACTCACGGGGGCAGCCTTAACTTGGTTAAATGGTTTGGCCGCTGGTAGCATCTCCACCTGGACGTGTTTCAGGACAAAGTTCTTAGATCGCTTCTCCACTGCAGGAGCTCGAAAAATGACAGTGACCGATCTAAATAACTTGGTGCAGGCCAAAAATGAAAGCTCAATGAGCTACTTCACCAAGTTCAAGGAGATGGTTGATAAGATCGAGGAGGATCTCACTGACAGGGAGGTGATCAATTGCTTCCGGAATGGTATTTCCTCGGCAGACATGGATTACGAACTGACGGTGCGTACAGTTACTACTCGACAGGAGTTGTTCGAGAAGGTTTATAACGTGGCACTAGCCGAGGAGAGAAAGGAAAAGCAGAATAGGAAAGGTCCCAAGGTTGAGGTCGCCGATGACAAGAAAGACTCCAACAAGAATGGAGGAAACAATAAAAATGGAAAGAACATGACCAGGGCGACAGAGAAGGTGCCCGAGGCTTTCACTCCCCTAACGGTGAGTCGAACTGAAATCATGAATGCGATCGAGCTGGCACTACCTGCCCCCATGAACCCAGGCAACAAGTTCAGGAGAGACAATAGCAAGTACTGCGATTACCACAAAGACACAGGTCATCTCACAGAGGATTGCTTGGGATTGAAGCGTATCATCCAGAGAATGGTCGACCAGGGAAGGCTCGATGCATATGTTAAAAGGCCTCAAGCTGGTGGGGGCGAGCAACCAGCAGGTGGACAGCAGGGACCAAGGCAACCTAGATTGAACTTGGGGGTCATCACAGAGCAGGCTAGCAACACAGCCATCAAGCACAAAATTTTTCAGCTCAACAAAGCCCCACATGTGCCTCCAAGGAGAGATGTCAGGGATGAGGCGATCAGCTTCTACCCCCACGAGCTGGCAACTAATATGGCGGCTAGGGAGCAAGTTCTCGTCATCCCAGGTCTCATAGACGGATGTACGACGAGCAGACTCTTAGTCGACACGGGGGCCTGCAAAGATATTTTGTTCTACAAGACTTTCCAAGAGATGGGTCTTAATGATGAGCGGCTTGAGAGATATGATGGTAGATTGGAGGGCTTCACCAATCATCGGGTCGATGCCAAAGGCCAGATTGAGCTTGAAGTTGACCTAGGTCAACACCCCCACAGGGTCGTATCGAAGGTACAATTTATTGTAATAGATGTGAACAGTGACTATGCTGCCATACTTGGTATTCCAGGTCAGGTCGCGCTTGTAATGGTGGCATCAATCCCTCACCAAAGGGTCAAGTTTCCTACATCTGCTGGAGTAGGCTGCGTACAAGGAACAACTCGAGCCTACCTGGATCATGTTCTCAGAGAAAGAAAGAAAAGGGAGTTAGAAATTGAGACTGCAGATGGTTACTTAAAGCTGTCCCAATCAGTCACCAAAACTACTCGACTGTCAACAATCACCAATGTGGAGGAGTCGACCTATCGCTCCAATGACGAAGTCATGGTTGAGTCGATACTGTGAATGTGTGCCCAAAATTTTTGTTTATTGGAATTCACGCGGGTTTGAAGACATCCGAGTTATTTGAAAAACGGAGTCGCCACGCCATTTTGATTACCTCAAAACTTTGAAAAAAAGGTTTTATGGGTTCGGAGGTTAAGTTACCCCTTGGGAAGAACGTTTGGCGTTCACCCAAGGTGCCTTGCCGGAGCAAGTCTCCCTAGATTTCATTAATCGTGTTTGCTTGCGTGCTTTCTTTGTGTGCATGTGTTTGAAAATAAAAAAGGGGGGGGAATGTCCCAAGTTATCTTCCGGACGTACAAACCATTTGTTGGTTGTCGCTCGGGATTCCTTGGAATTTATGTATTAGGGATTATGATCCCGTCCTCATCTTATGACTTGTGATCATCGCATTTTAAACCTCGGGACCCTCGGGACTTGCGTGATCGAGAGAATGACTCTCTTTTGGGTCAAAGATGAGGTTCTTTAGGAAGGAATGTCCTTAGCCCATCAATCCTACGCTTTAAGACGGTCGAGCTCGTATGGAGGCTTCATACTCATTCTTAAGCGATAATCGGAGATATAGGGTTCAAGGTTATCCTTGTCCTAAAGAAGTCATGAACCTTTAACGGAAGGAACGATGCAAAGATGAGAACTTTTACACCGGTCCGTTCCAAGGTTGGGGAAAAGGGAAATGCATGATAAAAAATGACTCTTTAATGAAAAGATGACATTTTTAGATTGCAAATGATGCTTTTTGATTGAAAGAAATGATCTTTATGCAAATGATGCATAAAGATTTGATTTTTATGCAAAGGATGCATTGAAAAGGGATTTTGATGCAAAGGATGCATTTTTATTAAAAAAGATTTGATCTTTATATGCAAATGATGCATAAAGATAACATTTTTATTGGAAAATGGGGGTTTTAGGTGCAAAGGATGCACCTTTATGAAAAAGACTACATTTTTATGACAAATGAGGTCTTAATGCATGAAAAAGGGGAAGGGGATTATAAAGATATGATCTTTAATCTACCAAGTCCCAAGCAATATAAAGACAATGCAATGAGCAATTTATAATGCAATTAGGATGCAAAGGTAGGGCGTGCGAGGTTACCAATCGTTTTCTTCGATTCTTTGGACGGAGCTTGGAGGAGGTTGGTCTTGGACCTTCAAGGAGGAGGGAGATGGCTTCTTGAGCTTCTTCTTCACCTTCTTGAACCTTCAAAGGGATTCTTCACGCCTGGGAGTGGGCCGGTTGTGTGTGTGTGATTTGTTGGTGTTGTTGTTGTTGTTGTTCAAATGGGTAGAGGAGGGCTCTATTTATAGGCAAAGTCTGGATAAGGCTAATGAAGCCGTGCGGCCGTTGTGCTCTTTGCAAATGAGGCCGTGCGGCATTATCCACAATGACTCAAAGCATTCTAGAACCATGCAAGGTGGCATCATTCTAGAATCCTCTCCCTAATTAAGAAAAACGTGTTTTCTTAATTAGGAAGGCTCCTTACAGCCCTAATTTAAATTTGGACTGCTCCAGACATTTCCTAACACCAGGAAGGTCCGGGAATTACCGGAAAATTTACCGAAATGTCGGGAAAATTAACCTAAGGCATGAGCCGATTTGGGTACTTACGAAGCCCTCGGCAACGTCACTTGCAAGGCGAGTGGGGTTGTCGATAGAAAAGGATCCGATCTCGGCGAATGCCGAGACGGATTGGGAGACCAAGGTGGTCGAGTGGCTGAACCTTTTGGAAGGCTACCTACGTATCCCGGAGGAATCAAGCCAGCCGTAGTTCGGAATTAGGATCCGCTCGGGGGAGGAAGAAGAGAAACTGGTCTCTTGCTAGGGAAATAGAAGAGAAAATGACCTAGGAGGTCAAGCAATTGATCCTACTGGGGATATGCTAGGAGTGACCAAGGTGGTCGGATATCTGAACCTCTTTGAGGGGCTGCTTTATCACTGAGGAGTGACAAAGAAACAGGGTGACCAAAGTGGTCGAATGGCTGGACCTTTTATAAAAGGCTACCTACGTATCCCGGAGGAATCAAGCCTTGATCGTAGTTCAAGCATCACTAGATAGTTAGGAACGATGTCTAGGATCCTTGAGATTTTGACAATTCGGAGGCTGTCACCTGATTGACAATTACTGGAGGATGTCACCTGATTTGACAATTACTGGAGGCTGTCACCTGATTTGACAATTACTGGAGGCTGTCACCTGATTTGACAATTACTGGAGGCTGTCACCTGATTTGACAATTACTGGAGGCTGTCACCTGATTTGACAATTACTGGAGGCTGTCACCTGATTTGACAATTACTGGAGGCTGTCACCTGATTTGACAATTACTGGAGGCTGTCACCTGATGAAGTTAGAACTTGGGACGCTATCTCTTTATGACGGAGATAGAGGTAATTTAAGTTGGGAAACTTGAGCGTACGTCACTATTCGCGGATAGTGGTATCACAAGTTGAAATGACTTGGGCATTCGTCACTATTCGCGGATAGTGGTTGCACAAATTGAAATGACTTGGGCATTCGTCACTATTCGCGGATAGTGGTTGCACAAATTGAAATGACTTGGGCATTCGTCACTATTCGCGGATAGTGGTAGCACAAGTTGAAATGACTTGGGCATTCGTCACTATTCGCGGATAGAGGTAGCACAAGTTGAAATGACTTGGAATGACTTGGGCATACTTCACTATTCGCGGATAGAGGTAGCACAAGTTGAAATGACTTGGGCATTCGTCACTATTCGCGGATAGTGGTTGCACAAATTGAAATGACTTGGGCATTCGTCACTATTCGCGGATAGTGGTAGCACAAGTTGAAATGACTTGGAATGACTTGGGCATACTTCACTATTCGCGGATAGAGGTAGCACAAGTTGAAATGACTTGGGCATTCGTCACTATTCGCGGATAGTGGTAGCACAAGTTTAGAGTTCTGACAATTCGGAGGTTGTCGCCTAGTGTTATCCCGTTATGACGGAACTAACAGAGGTGACTAGGAAAAAAAAGCTTGATTGCTTCACAGATGAGAGATATTTTACGAAGAGGAGGTTATCTCTGTTAAAAAGATAACGAGAATTGCATGCCCAAGTGGAAGGTCCAGGGGCAAAGTTGTAATTTATGCTCAGAGCGAATGAAGCCGCCCGGCATGAGATGGAGAAAAAGAAGCCGTACGGCTAGAGATCTGGTTTTTCCAGATTATTTAAAATCAGAATTCGAACGGGGACTGGGCACTTGTTGCCGCCCACTTCAACCGAGAGAGAGAGAAGAGAGAGAGAATTTTCGAAATTCTTCAACCCCTTTTGCTTCCCTTTGATTTGAAATGGATCCGGAGGGCAATCCCATACCAAGGCAAGCGAGGAGAAACATCTCGGCGGCCGCGAGAAGAAGGAGGAAGGAGCTCGTGAGGACGGAGAGGAAGTATGACTTCCTTACGCCTCCATCGGAGCTTTATCCGGGGAGAAGGGAGCATAAATCAACAAACCCTCGATCGGTTGGGGTAAGCAATCTTTTTTGGCTCAAATTCGATTGCTTTTGCTTGATTTTTGAATGATTTAGGGCTTGACCCGAATTATAGGATTTTTCCTAGGATTTTTTTTTGAATGATTTTGAGATGCATGAACAACCCATGAGGCTAAAAATATGCATGCAATTTTCTTGATGAAAATTATGAGAATGACTCACTTTTTTCTCGCAAAATGAAGTAAGAATGAGAATTGTCTAAATATGAGACGGAGTCCTTGCCTTATGCTAGAACTAGGTCAAAATTCTGATTTTCAATGAGAAAACATGATTTTGGAAGATGAAAATGATTCATGCATGCCATTTTTTGAAAGGATAATGCTTATGTGCAAAAAATTGTGATTTTGTGCTTTAGGAAAGCAATGACGCGTTTCCAGTGATGAAAGACACGTTTTTGATGCAAAAATTATGCTAGAATAACTTTTATGAATGCTTTTCTTTTGAAAATATGTGCACTTTTGAATACATGCATACTTTTGAAATGATATGAAGGACTGACGCTTCTTTTGTGCTTGTCTACAGGAGAACAAGTCTAGAGGACCGTCGGAGATAGCGGTCAAGCTTTGGCAGAGGATGCCAGATTTTGAGAAGGATGGGGTGAATCCCAAGCAGCTGGTGCGGGCTACCGGCTTGGATCTATTCATTGAGGCTATTAGCAGGGGGATCCACATCACCTCGAAGAGCAAGGGCTTGGTCCAGGCCCTATCTGAGTTCTGGTGGGATAGTACACATAGCTTTCACCTGAGCTGGGGAGAGCTGACAGTGACTCCTGCCGATTTCACCGCTATTACGGGCTTGCTTACAGCTTCACCGGGGGAGGCCCGTGACTTGAGAGACCATATTACCGCCGAGGAGTTTCGTGCTTTGTCGGGTTTGAGCTGATTCCGAAGGGGCCGGGGATGGAGACACGGAATGTCGAGGTGGCAGCTCAGATTTGCATGCGTAATTTTGCCGCTAATGATGTGATCCGCCAAAGCCACTCGGCTAGAGCATTCATATGGTTGATGCTATCGCCACCATTTTTGCTAATTCGGGACACCGGCCATGACTTGCCTCCTCGACTCTGGAGGATGTTGATGTGGATTGGGACGGTCTCGGGGAGAGGCCGGATTGGCGGAGCTCTACTTCTCGTTGGACATGTACAGTCGGAACAAGGCTGCTTCCATGGACTGCTTTTCTTTTGCCCTTGAGGTAGTCTCCCTTTCTTATCTCTTTTCTCTTTTATGTCTTGAGACTTTTATGAGAAAATGACCTTTTCGATGTTTTTGAACATGCAGGCCTGGTTTTGCGAGGTGATCGGGTTCTTCCCTTGGAACCAAAGAGAGTGATGTCACCATCTTCCCCGCTATGGTTCGCCGGAGGGAGATGCGAGAGATAAATTCACTGGGAAGACCCGGATTACCTTCGACTACAAAATGGTGAGGCCGGTCATCAATAGGGATGGGCACGACGGAGTGGACTTCTACCCCGGGGCGTGTATCCAGAGATCTTGCCGGGAGATGCTATAGAGGTGACGAGGCGCAGGAGGTGGCTCACCGGGCCGACATGTGATGTCATTTATCCGGGGACCGCTTCTCGAGACAAGATGGTCATGTTCCCCACTAGATGCCATTACTCCTTCGACCCTCCAAAGACGGATGTCAGGCCCTGTGGAGGGCAAAGGGCGGATGAGATTGCTAGGTACCGGTGCGGGCGTGCTGCGGAGGAGTACTTCGACATAGGGCACCCCCTATCTTTGTGTTTGTGGAGCGGCGCCCGAGGACGCCACGAAGCTAGTGAAAGGCGCGGTCGCTCGGGGATATGGGGAGGATGAGCCTATCGACCCGCCGATCCCTCCTCGCACATCCTGTCCTATGTGGTCCATGGAGTACCGAGGAGGACGAGGATCCCGTCCCCGATGCTAGGGAGCCCCAAGTACACCTTGCCGCCCGATAGCACCGTAAGTGTACTCTTAGTGGTCTTATTCCCTTTTTAGCTTTCAGATTTTCTGCTTTCGGCTTTTGCAAATTTCGAGATTTTTCCGAGATTTTCTTTTCTTTTCTCGTGTTCCAAAGACGCACATACGATAATGTGCTGGTCGTGCACAGTAATGGGCTGGAAAGACGTTTGCCGATCCTTGGTCAAGAAGCCGGCCTCGCGCTACTAAAGCGTCAACAAGCGTGCAGGTGAGCCCGTGCGCAAAAGGAGGCATCGTCCGGGGCGCAAAGCATCCTCTTCCTCGGCGAGTACTCATCCAAAGGCCATGCCTCGGGCGAGGTCCTAATGCCGGCATCTTGGAGCAAATTTCGGCGGAGTACGAGGCACGATGACATCCATTTATCCGATGCGAGCGATCAGGAGGGATGTGATGAGGGAGGCTAGCATTTATGAGCCTGAGTAGTGATGAGGAGGACGAAGAATCTCGAGGCCCAGGGGGCTCTAGAGCAGATTTGGGAACAAAAACAAACAATTTACAATTTTTATGCACAACTTGTTTATTTTTGCTTTATTTGGGCGCCGATGGGGCGAAAACATTGTATTTACGTTTTATTTACTTTTCTAATTCATGCTTTTTAATTTGCATATTATCTCGAGCCTCGGGGCGACTTTTTTGCTTGAATTGGGCCGAAATTGGGCCAAAATGATTTATAATGGTGTATAAATGCTTGAATGGCTTCCTGGATATGTTTTTGTACAGGTTTTGGTTGAAAAAGTGGGGTGAAAACCCCCTTGGGCAGCAACTTTGGTTGCCGCAGAATTTTTTTCGCAGAGGGCTAATGTAGCCGTGCGGCACGGCCTCGAGGGCAAATGAAGCCGTGCGGCTAACGCCCGTCCGAGCCGGTTATTTTCGAATAAAAGCAAGGCTTGGCCATTTCATTTCATTTTCAACCCAAACTTGTCCCGACTGTTCCCGCAGCCCATTTTGGACCTAAAGACACCACCTTTGATCACTTTGCGATGGAGAGGCCCGTTAGACCGCAAAGGGGGAAGCGAGACCATTTTCTCGTCCGGTCTTCAATCTTGGGCGAGACACAACTTCCAAAATCACAAGGGGCTGCTTGATTCTTCCTTCAAGATCAAGTCTTTATGGCATTTGAGGGATCTCCCGCCCGATTGGGATCCGTTGAGAGCCGCAAAGAAAGTTTTGGGACGTCCGGAGACATGTTTACCGTTTTTCTTACAACGAAATCGTCCCAACGCACGAAGACTTCGTGGCCTTGATTGGGGGTCCCGAGATTGAGGCTATATCTATTCCGCTGATCGGAGACGTGCCAGTGGCGGTAAAGCTTGCATCTTTTCTGCAGATTCCTTTGGGAGAGGCCGAGGGGGATGATGGTAGCCCCGGATAGGATTGACCTTCTGATATCCCGGGCAGGTTTGGGTCTCCAGATATGGCCGCGACCACAGTGGCTATGGATTCTTTCATTCTCTCGCGTATTCTCTATTTTGTTCACCGCCGAGTCCGTGGGGATCTGTCATAGTGGTCTCTTGGACATGGTCAGAGGCTGCGTGTGGGAAGGATATTGTCCCGCTGGTTTTGGGAGAGACATTTCATGGGATTGATAGGATGGCTCGGGGAGACCGTTTCATGAGGTCCGGGAGTCCGGCTATGTTGACTTTGTGGTTGCAGGAGAGGCTCGGGGCTTTGCCTGGGGCTTTGCCGACTCAGTGCCCTTGGGTGATTTCTCGGAGAGGTGCACCGAGGCAACAGGAACAGGGTAGCTGGGAGCTGATGATGGCTAGGCTATCCACTTCGGACATCCGTTGGTGGATACCACATTGGAGGTTGCAGACCAGGAGGATATTTCAGGGGTCTTATGCTGTGAGGGTTCCAGGATTCTGCTGGTCGTCCTTCTACATACCCTGCTTGGTATCCAGGCAGTTTGGGGCTTTACAGGAGCCATTGAGTGATTGGGAGGACATCCGGACCATGGAGGTGGTGTCGTTGGACATGAGAGATCCAGCCAGCTTCTCTTTCTTCTCGAGGGCTTGGACATATACTGCTTTCCCACCCAGGGCTATCTTCAGGAGCAGGAAGAGCACCATCTTGACCACTGTCTACTTGGACTGGTACGAGAGGGAGATGGGAGCGACTCAGGCTATCTTGGAGGATAGGCGTCGAGCTTTATTGGGACCTGACTGTGACTCGAGTAGGACTCTGAGGGAGACTGAGGCTAAGGCGAGTTGCCATAACCAATCAGGTGACTTGGTCAGAGATATGGAGGCTCGGTACAAGAGATTGTCCGAGGTCGCTCCTTTGACTGAGGCTCAGAAGGAGGAGGTGCGGACTCGTGCTCGTATAGAGAGAGCGCTCATTGACACGGGGTTGGTAGAGGCTCCAGTGAGGATACCAGAGGTCGGGATGAGGGATACCGACATTATTGAGAAGAAAAGGAAGAAGACTCGACGAGGTCGAGGAAAAGGGAAGAAGACTGAAGAAGACTCAGCGAATGACGACTGACAAGTCTTTTCTCAAGATCCTCTTATTGCCATTTGCAAACACATTAGTTTATTTAGGCATTTTGTTGTATTTTAGATCTTTTTAGCAGGTTAGCAGAGTTAAGAGGTAGACCGTGCTTGAACTCATCAAGAAGCTTTTAACTTGTAATGAACAAGAGATATTATTTTTAAAAATTAATCAAGACACATTTCATGGAAACTCAAATGTCTTATTTGTTTGGGACCCGTTTTATGAAAACTGAAATGCCCTTTATTTTTATTTATTGTTTAGGACGCACTTCATGGAAGCTTGATTGCCCCTTTTTTTATTGTTTAGACCGAACCATATATGGCTGCCTACGTTCCCCTTTTACAAGAAAGGCTAAGGGGCTCAGGTCTTCGTAGTTCATTCTGGTGAACTAATTTTTTATGTGCAGCCCTGTCTTTTGCCTAGACCGCCCTTTTTGGGGTTTTCGGCCCTAGTTTGGGCATTACTCTTTTTGCACTAGAATTTTTTATCTTTCTTTTTTTTTTTTTTTATATTTTTTTTTTCATGTGCAACCTGTCTTTTGCCTAGACTCGCCCTTTTGGGGTTTTCAAATTAGCTGGGCATTACTCTTTTTGCACTTTTTCTTTTCTTTCTTTTTTTTTCTTTTTTTTTTTTTTTTTATCGGACATAGTATCTTCGGAGTTTATCACCGTTGACCGGGTGGACAAAGGGATTGCCATCCAAGTCTGCAAGCTTCATTGCTCCTCTGACGGTATTTTACGCACCACATAAGGGCCGATCCAGACGGGTTCCCATTTTCCCAGGGGTTGTCTCTGGTAGGGGCTTTACTTTCGGCACCAAGTCGCCCTCTTTGATGTCTCGGCCTTGACCTTTTTATCAAATGCTCGGCCATTCGCCTCGGTAGGCTCGGGTGTGTTCCATGGCTTTTAGCCTTCTCTCGTCAAGCAGGGCTAACTCATCATGCCGGCTGCGCAACCATTCCACTTCATTGACACTATTTTCCAGGAGGACCCTTAATGACGGGATTTCCAACTCCACTGGTAACACTGCTTCCATCCCGTAAGTTAGGGCAAAAGGAGTTTCTCATGTGGCTGTTTCTCGACAGACGTTCTGTAGCCCCGCAGTGCTAGGTGCGGCTTTTCGGGCCAATCACGACCACGGGTGGCCCTCTTCCGGATGATCCGCTCGAGTGTCTTCTTAGCAGCTTCCACGGCTCCATTGGTCCGAGGTGCATGCGGGGACGACTTGTGGCGAGTAACTCTGAATTCTGACAACAGTCTATCGCAGTCTCCTTCGAAGTGTGACCCATTATCGGAAATGATCTCGTTGGGCACCCCATATCTGCACATTATGTTTTCTTTGATGAACTGGGCCACTTTTCTGGAAGTGAGGACCTTGTAGGACTTGGCCTCTACCCATTTGGTGAAGTAGTCGATGGCTACCAACACGAACTCGTGCCCATTGCTTCCTGCCGGGGATATTTTCCCTATCACGTCGATGCCCCAAGTTGCAAACGGCCAAGGAGTCGTCATGCAATACAGGTCATGAGGTGGGAGATGGTTGAGGTTAGCAAACCGCTGGCATTTGTCGCAGGTTCGGACGTCTTGAAACGCGGTCTGTTTCCATGGAGATCCGGTAGTAACCCATTACGAGGATCACTTGCATCAGGGCTCTAGCATTCATGTGAGGACCGGAGGGACCATTGTGGACTTCGGTCATCAACTCTCTGGCTCTTTCTTGAGTGACACATAAGAGGAGTGGTCCTTGATACCGCTTCTTGTATAGGTTGCCTCCTAGAATGACATAATGAGAAGCCAACCTTTTCAGGGCTTGCAAGCTTTTGGCTCTGACTCCTTCTTTTGGTCTACCTTCTTCGTCTCTGAAAGCTGACTCTCCGTCTTTGAGGAATTGGTAAATCTGATTGTACCAAGGTTCCTTTATAGGCTCGAGTCCCAGGTCCACTTCACAACAGAAAGCTGGGGCTTCTCTTCTACCCACTCTGAAGGGCTTTATGGCTTTTCCCTCGGGGATCTCTACCAATGAGGCTAGAGTAGCTAGGGCATCTGCGAATCTGTTCTTTTCCCTCGGCAAGTAGTGGAAAGTCACTTCTCTGAGCTGTCAGTCAACTCCTCCATATAGGCATGATACCGTTGCGGATTAGGGTCTACGAGTCTTCCACTTGTTGGAGACTTGGTTGATGATCGGGTGAGTCTCCGTAAACTTCGAGCTCCTTGACATTTCTTTCTAAGGCGGCCTCCAAACCGGCAATGCGGGCTTCATACTCGGCGGCATTGTTCGTGGCAGGAAAGTTCAACTTGAGGGCTATGGGGGTATGCTCATCTTTTGGATCGACCAATAGCATTCCCACACCATTTCCTCTTTTGTTAGCGGCTCCGTCAAAGAACAGCGCCATCTATTTTCGAGGCTCAGTTGCAAAGATCCCTTCATCTGGAAATTGGGGTTCGGGCCCTCTGTCTTCATTCTTTGGGGAAATTCGCGGGTGATCGACAATGCTTGACCCTTGATGGCCTTTACGGTCACATAGTTGATGTCGTATTCGCCAAGAAGAAGGACCACTTCGCTAGACGCATCGAGAGGGAAGGCTTGTCAAAGATGTACTTGATGGGGTCCATTTTTGAGACCAAGTTTACAGGGTGGGCTTGCATATATTGCTTCAACTTGCCGACTACCCGGACCCGATCCTGCACGGAGTCTTTTCACACGCCCGAATAATTGAGCTCACTCCACTTGTAGCTTAGGGTAGACAAAGTAAATGGCATTCTCTACCCGAGAGTCTTTCTTCTCTTGAGCAAGCATAGCCCCAACTGCCGTGTCTGTGACGATTAGATAGAGCAGAAGAGGCTTACGTCTATGTGGGGGCATAGTACGGGATGTACTAAGTATGCCTTGATCTGGTCAAAGGCATCTTGGCATTCTTCGGTCCATTACTGTGTCCACATTCTTCTTCATGAGTTTGAAGATGGGCTCGCACATAGTGGTCAGGCGATTGACGAAACGGGTGATGTCTTGCAATTTACCCATGAAGCTCTTGACTTGCATGCGGGTTTGAGGTGGCCTCATATCCATGATGGCTTTGATCTTTCGGGGTCAACTTCTATACCTCGCTCCGTGACCATATACCCGAGCACCTTTCCCCTTGTCACTCCGAAGGTGCATTTGGCAGGGTTTAGTCTCATGGAATCTTTGTCTCGGCCCTCTCGAAAAGAATTTTCGTAGGTCAACAAAGTGCTGCCCACCTTCTCCTTTGGAGTGGATTATCATGTCGTCTACGTAGACCTCAATCTCCTTGTGGATCATGTCATGAAAAAGCGCGGTCGCTGCCCTCTGGTAAGTAGCCCCGGCATTCTTGAGCCGAATGGCATGCGTATAACGGTAGGTTCCCACGGTGTGGTAAAGGCTGTCTTTTCTTGGTCTTCCTCGGCCATCTTGATCTGGTTGTAGCCTCCAAAACCATCAACGAAGGATTTGACTTCGTAGTTGGCGAATGGAGTCTACCGGGATGTCTATGTTTGGCGAGAGGGTAGTCGTCTTTGGGGCTGGCCTTGTTCAGATCTCGGAAATCCACACAGCAACGCACCTTCCCATTGGCCTTGGTTACGGTTACGATGTTGGACAACCATGTCGGGTATTCAATGACTCTGATGAATCCTACCCGCAGTAGCTTCTCAATTTCTTCTTTGACTGTAGAGACCATTCCGGCTTGATCTTTCTCGGTTTACGCTTTCTTGGTTTAGCATCGGTGCTAGAGGGATTCTGTGCTCTACTATCGAGCTGTCTAGCCAGGCATATCTTTGTATGACCATGCAAACACGTCGACGTATTCTCTGAGCAGCTCAATCAATCTGTCCCTTTCAACCCCCTGGAAGAAGCTTCCAATCTGTGTCTCTTTAGGTTCCTCAATAGTACCCAAATTCACACTTATCAAAATCTCCTCGGCAGCTTGGGCCCGGTTTTCCTCTTTTTCTGAAACACCTTAAAGATTTCTTTAATGTATTGTTCGTTTAGTGTGTTTGCATCTTGTTCAAATGATTCATTATTAACTGTTGTTAAGTTTTGAGTTAATTTATCATTTGTTAAGTTGGCAATAAGAGGATAATCAGAAAGATCTGTCATTTCATTCAAGATAAAGGGAAAGATGACATCGATTACATTTTCATAATCCTCAGGCGTGAGGCCTTCGGATGACTCTGAGGACTGGAATTCGAAGATTCCTGACTCAACTGAATAGACAACACTGACTCTGGACCCTACACTACTTATTGACTCGAGGGGGACTTGACAAGGGTTAGACCGGGATCTCACTCGTTCTTGCTGTTGCCCTGGGGAGTAGCAGTCTTGCCAGCGTTGTCATTTGATTGTGCACTCTGCGGATCATGATTGCCTTTGTTGACACCAATTCCACAGGAAGTACTTGGCTGATTTGTCAGAATCTCCTTTCTGAACTTAACTTCATCCATTTGTACCTCCGGGGCAGTAGGACCGGTTGTGCTTTCGGCATCTGAGATACAGCTCTCTTCATCCCAAAAGTCTTCTGGCTTGTTCACTCTTCTCTCTACCTTTTCCCAAACAGGGGGTTGGGAATGATCCTCTGGAGTAGTAAGAGCCATTACAAACACATTATGCTCGTCATGGGTAATGAAGGGTTCTGGAGAGACTTTCATTAACATGGCTTGTTTTACTTCAAACTCGCAGTCTTCATAAGTGAGCCTTTCTTCTGTAATCTTGACCATGGTTACCGGTTCGATGTCGTAGAAAAGAGGCCGAGCCTGACAACATTAACGAAATCGGTTCCGACTATGGGTCCAAGCTTGTCCCTCCATGGCGGCGGCATTAATCGAGATCTTTCCATTTCCCTTGTAATTCGGCATAAGGAACATTGAATTTCGGGATATCTATGGCCATTGGATTTCCAAAACCGTTTCCATTTGTTCCTTCGAACTCGATCATGTTGACTCGGTTGTTGGCAGGAAGAGGATTCTTGACCACATTGGGACCCCGAGGTGGTTCTAACTTGCCTTCTTCAACTAGGCGAGAGATCAGGAGCTTCGGGTAGGTGCAATCATTAGTGTTATGGCCATGATAATTGTGAAAGCGACGGTGTTTGGTCTCGTCCATTACGTGCGGGGTTTTACGGGTTTCCGGTTTTCCAGTGCGAGGAGTCCTTGGGCTACCAAACCGTCGAAGACCTTTTCTAGTGGCATTGAAATCTTCGGCGGTATAGAAAGGGAGCTTTGGCTTTGCGGTACTTGGCTGCATTACGTCCCGCTTTCTCATTACGAATGTAATTAACGGCGCCAATCACTTCTTTTCCTTTTACGGTGACAATTTGGGGCATTTGACACCGGTGCTTTGTAGCGATAAGAGCACATTTCTGTGGCGGGGCCATATTGAAGGCATTCTCAAACTTGGTGCGGCATTTACCATTGCCGAAGGTCGGGATAGTAGTAATTGCCAATTTGGACTCTTAGTTGAGGTTTCGAGGCAAGATTGGAAGATCTCCATCTGTTCCTCTTCATTGAGTGGGGTCATCATTTCAACCGAGCTTCCAATTCCATCTCTTGTAGAATTCACTTGCTGGCTCATGCGAACGTTGTAGGGTACCACAGTAGGTCATTAAATTTGGTTTCCCAATTCAAATTAGCTTTATACTTTTCTAGGAACGCTTCTTTGATACGGTCCCAAGTGGCTCGGGCTTACGGTTTCACATGCGGGAACCACCTAAGATTTGAACCTTTTAATGATAGCTGAAAATGATCGGCCATCTGCTGCGTGTACAATCTTTGGCTCTCATGGCAAGAATGTAGCTTTCAATGTGAGTCAGGGGACAATCGGTCTTAGTTGAATTTTTCAATTTCGGCATTCGGAATTTTGGAGGGAGAGGGACAACTTTGTTGGGATCGGTGATACGGTATCTTTGTTCTCTTGGTGTCTATTTCCCCAAACTTCTCTTGCATGGACCTAACTTGTTCCCTTAGCCAAGCCATGTCGAGTCGGGGGATGGTTTAGGATTGCTCGATTAGGAGAAGGCTTATCGACTTGAGTGGAAGGACGGTGGGTGGCACGGTGGTAGGCGGTACCAAGGCTTGGGGATCTTTGGAGGAAGTAAGTGTAAACTTGACCGGGTCCGTGTTCCCGTGAGGCTGGCGGAGGCATAGGAATTAGGCTCATAATTTCCGAAGTAGGAAAAAGGATATGGAACCTCACAGGGTCCTGTGGGCAAAGTTGGAGGCGGAAGATCTGCGTGGCGAGGACATGAATTGAGAGGGTCATTGAGCTGATTTTGAGGCCTAGGAAATGCAGGATGGCCCATGCGAGGAGAGGGAGTAAATCCCATGGGATAATGCGGAAGGCTGCGTAGGGATAGGCGAGGCGTTTGCCTTGTTGGTAGGGGACAAAGCTAGGTCTCACTTGAGGAGGTGAGGGTGTTGGGATCTGATGGCTTGAGATGTTGGAAAAGGCGAAGAGGGGTAATCCTGGATAAGGGATCGTATGAGGATGGAGGAGGGCATTGGTTATAGGTGGATGGAGTGAGATGGGCGCTACGGAGGCTCATCTTCTATCATCACCAAGGAACCGTTGGGCTCGACCACTATTTGAACTCCATGACGACGAAGCGCTTCGATGAGCGTGGCTTGCCGTTCCTCATGGGCCTTACGATTGTTTTCCGGGGCTAAGGCTAGCTCTTCTTCCCTAGTCATCTGGTTACCCAAACCGGCCTTGTTTCTGTCAAATCGGTCATTCGACTCGAACCGATGAAACCGAGGATTCCGCGAGCTGTCCGAGGATTCTGCGCTAACAAGTCGGCGGCCCGGTGTTCTCACCCACTTCTTTCTCGGCTGCGGGAAAGGGATAGGAAAGGTTTAGACTCGGGGTAGGTGTTTAGGGTGAAGGCTCGGGTAGTATGCAAATTAGAATCTTCAAGTTTACTTAAAACAGTGTCTTTTATTAATATCTATTTGGTTGGAAAAGGGGTTACGCCCTTCTTTTTCCACAACTACTCTAGATCTGGATCGGTGGGTTCCGTCACTACGTCTATAAGCCTCGTATTCCACCCGTATTTCGACCTCCCGGGGTGGGCGGCCCGGGCGAGGGTCACATAGGGCACGCGGATCCCACCGGCCAGAGTAAAGAACGCTCCTATCGGGTCTAGCGGGTCATAGGACCTTTCAACGCACGAGCGATGCGGATTATAGTCAAGGCAATCTTGGGAAAGTCTCGTCTCTGCCTTGACGGATCTTTGACGAGTTTCGCTTGAGCGAATGACGGTTTTTTTTTTTTTTGACTTTCGGTAATGTCGAGAATATAATAGGCATGGGTCGGGCGGCAAAAGCCGGATGACACGGTGTCACATTGAACTTCGTTGCATACGCGGTCTTGAGTCGGACTCGAAGTCAATGCCGGTCAAGATCTTGCCAATTTTTCCTTGTCGGAATTTTGGCGAGCTTCGCTTGAGCGAAAGATCTTTTGATTTTTTTGGCAAAGACTTGGTCTTGACTTTTACGCATTCCGTGCGGGTCAAGGTCAATAGTCAATGTCGGAGTCAAGATCCCACCGATTTTTCCTTGTCGGAATTTTGGCGGAGATTTCGCTTGAGCGAGAATCTTGGCTTCCGTTATGAGCTAAGGCTTGACCTTTACGTGGGTATGCAAGCTGGGCTATATGACACGGACTAGACCAAAAACCAACCAAAAGTCACGGATTTTTGAAACGTGTGACACGGGTGTGCATTGGTCGACCATTTTGCCATGGGGAGGTTGGGATGATTCCGTGCGCGCCGGGAGCATCGTAAGGCTGTCCGTGGCGGTGGAACCACCCTCGGGTTTTGAGGACGTGCGTGCAAAAGTGTACGGGATATATCGGTGCGCGTAGTGTGCGGTCTCCTAAAATTGTTCCTTTTTGAGTTAAAACGAGAGATTTTCATAAATGTGTTTTAAAGGAATGATTTTCGGGACGGGGAAAAATGCAACACATAAGCACGTAAATTTTAAGGAAGCCCCGGTCGATCGTGGAGCTGAATAGCCCCAAGGCTGCTAGGGCTGCAGATTAACCATGATTTTCTGGTGGAATTGCCGGCGAGGTCGTATGGTCGAGAATCCTATGAGGATTAGCCGTACGGCATTGCATGGATCAATTTTCCGAGTTCCACTCCTTTTGCTATTTTTCGGGTTGTTTCCCGTTCAAAGTATGCACGATTCCAAGATGCAAATGATGCAATGCATGGTAAAAGAAAGCAAACATGATTAATGAAATCGGCGATGGGAGTCTAACCCACTCAAAGGGAAAAGCTTTCTTTTACTTTTTCAAAAATTTTCGAAAAGGGATGCGGTACGTGGATTGTTAAACCACGGTCATCCCAACTCCCACGTCGGGAGTGTACGGGAAGGTTAAGTGGTTTCCACCTATATACCAAGTATCGATTTTTGTTTTGAAAATAAAGCTTTTCTCCTTTGGGATGATCCCAGTAGTCGCCAAAGCGTGAATGTGTGCCCAAAATTTTTGTTTATTGGAATTCACGCGGGTTTGAAGACATCCGAGTTATTTGAAAAACGGAGTCGCCACGCCATTTTGATTACCTCAAAACTTTGAAAAAAAAAGGTTTTATGGGTTCGGAGGTTAAGTTACCCCTTGGGAAGAACGTTTGGCGTTCACCCAAGGTGCCTTGCGGAACAAGTCTCCATAGATTTCATTAATCGTGTTTGCTTGCGTGCTTTCTTTGTGTGCATGTGTTTGAAAATAAAAAGGGGGAAAATGTCCCAAGTTATCTTCCGGACGTACAAACCATTTGTTGGTTGTCGCTCGGGATTCCTTGGAATTTATGTATTAGGGATTATGATCCCGTCCTCATCTTATGACTTATGATCAACGCATTTAAACCTCGGGACCCTCGGGACTTGCGTGATCGAGAGAATGACTCTCTTTTGGGTCAAAGATGAGGTTCTTTAGGAAGGAATGTCCTTAGCCCATCAATCCTACGCTTTAAGACGGTCGAGCTCGTATAGAGGCTTCATACTCATTCTTAAGCGATAATTGGAGATATAGGGTTCAAGGTTATCCTTTTCCTAAAGAAATCATGAACCTTTAATGGAAGGAACGATGCAAAGATGAGAACTTTTACACCGGTCGGTTCCAAGGTTAGGGAAAAGGGAAATGCATGATAAAAAATGACTCTTTAATGAAAAGATGACATTTTTAGGTTGCAAATGATGCTTTTTGATTGAAAGAAATGATCTTTATGCAAATGATGCATAAAGATTTGATTTTTATGCAAAGGATGCATTGAAAAGGGATTTTGATGCAAAGGATGCATTTTTATTAAAAAGATTTGATCTTTATATGCAAATGATGCATAAAGATAACATTTTTATTGGAAAATGGGGGTTTTAGGTGCAAAGGATGCACCTTTATGAAAAAGACTACATTTTTATGACAAATGAGGTCTTAATGCATGAAAAAGGGGAAGGGGATTATAAAGATATGATCTTTAATCTACCAAGTCCCAAGCAATATAAAGACAATGCAATGAGCAATTTATAATGCAATTAGGATGCAAAGGTAGGGCGTGCGAGGTTACCAATCGTTTTCTTCGATTCTTTGGACGGAGCTTGGAGGAGGTTCTTCTTGGGTCTTCAAGGAGGAGGGAGATGGCTTCTTGAGCTTCTTCTTCACCTTCTTGAACCTTCAAAGGGATTCTTCACGTGCAGGAGTGGCTGGTTGTGTGTGTGTGACTGTTGGTGTTGTTGTTGTTGTTGTTGTTGTTGTTGGTAGAGGAGGGCTCTATTTATAGGCAGTCTGGATAAGGCTAATGAAGCCGTGCGGCTGCAGGCTCTTTGCAAATGAGGCCGTGCGGCATTATCCACAATGACTCAGCATTCTAGAACCATGCAAGGTGGCATCATTCTAGAAGCCTCTCCCTAATTAAGAAAAACGTGTTTTCTTAATTAGGAAGGCTCCTTACAGCCCTAATTTAAATTTGGACTGTTCCAGAACATTTCCGGAACACTAGGAAGGTCCGGGGAATTACCGGGAAATTTACCGAAATGTCGGGAAAATTAACCGGAAGGCATGAGCCAGATTTGGGTACTTACACATGCCCTGTTTTCCCTAAACCATTTTCCAAGCTGGAGAAACCTATTCAACTTAGGATATAATTGAATCCTCTTTAACTATAATTGTAGTAGAATATTTTAGCTATACAATGGTAACTCCCTTGGTCAAAATGGAATTGTGGAAGTAGTTTAAATATTGTCCGGAAAATGGTTGATAAGCTTGATTAGTAACTTCACCAAAGTGGTTCAAACTTGGGAATTAGATCTTGAACTTTTATTAAGGTTATTCAAGGTTGTGTAATGAATACATAGGAATGGTTTATGATACATGGTGACCTTACTTGCTCCCATATCCTTGGTGGTTAGTTTGAATAGTGTAGAAGCTATAGGTTACACTATTGCGTTAGTTAGAAATGTATATGTAACATATCGTTGTATTGTATCCCAAGTGTGGATTATTTGGCATGTTGTTATATTGTATCCCAAGTTTGGATTATTTGGCATGTTGTTATATTGTATCCCAAGTGTGGATTTATTGGTTATATTGTTACCTTACTTGGATTCATATTCATTGATGGTACTATGCATAGTGTATTAAATGAATATTGCACTATAGTATTGATTTAACATGAGTATACATTACCATGTTGTTATATTCTTATCCCTTTGGTGGATTTTATTTCAAGTATCTATTATGTGCTTGAACGTGTTTATATTATATGAGGTTCAAGGGTATAATGGGACATAATCAATTATGGATTTGTTCTATAAGTGATTGAAGATCATTATACCTGTGACTGTCCCCTCTGTGGCCACAGATGGGGTTTGCATGCTTCTGTATTGAGCCAAAAGTCTTATTTATAGATAGCTGCGATTTGTTGGAGTTAGGTGGAATGCTTCTGTGTTGAGCCAAAAGCCTTACAGATAGCTGCGTTATTATATGGTACTCTGAATGAAGAGTCATATAAGTATTTTCTTTCCTTATATGGATCTCTGGAGTATGAGTCCTATAAGCGGTGAATGTGCACGGGGGCAGATCACCAAAGAGCGGAGTTTTACTCCCACGTTGTACGACATATTGTTCAGACGGGAAAGGTAAAATGAGGTAACGTAAGGTGTTTACCGCTTTAATAATGTGTTATGTGTAACCATGCTATATGTTGCATCTTGTTTGGCATCTTGCTGCATTCATAATAGCTTATTGAGATTTATTCTCACCCCTTCCCCTTTATTGTTTTAGATCATGCTGAGACAGGTGACCTGAACCAGTGAGGCCGGGGATAAGAGTTTGGACTTTTGCTTTTGGGACTTGTCAGGTTATGTATATGAGTAGGTGGTCGGGAGTCTTTATTAAGTATTACTCCTTTATAAAGTTGTATAGAAAACTCTTTTGTAAAACAAAGTATTTGGGGGTTTTCGATGTAATTTATCAGATTATGGTTTATTGAAGTCGTTGTGGAAATTCCTCCAAGTGGAGATATTATCAGTTGATTTTATTTTGGAAGTTTGAGAATTGGTTTTCTTTTAAGGTGAAATAAACGTTTTTAAAATTTCAGATGGGTTTTCTTAGTTTGAGCTTCTCAAGCTCGGGACATGTGTTAGGTTCCGGGTTGGGGTGCTCACAGATCCTATCAATTTTACCTTAATTAGTAAGACAAGACACATACTAATCAGGCTAGAAAATATAAAAAACTCATATGCTAACCTTTAAAGTCACCATAGCATCACCAAATTCATTTCGTGTAATGGTCTTGACAACAGCAACGACAACATTAATCCTATCAAAATTGATACATCCACCCTTGACAGTATTCAAAGGGGTAGCAGGAATCATACCATCGCCATTGAGCAGTTCAAGTGCGGAGAGCCAAGGACTGCGTTGGAAATCTTTATCCTCCACGGGATCTTCAATCGCTCTCCTCACATACTCTTGGGTCGGAATCAGAGGTTCCTGAGAGGGAACGCTCTGACGATCGGGGTTCTTCTGGCGCATAGCCAACTACACGTCACCAGCGGGACCAGGAATCAGACGCTCTGAAGAGGGTTGAGACTGATTTATTTGAGAGAGGTGAGAGGGTTGAGGGGCAAATGTTTGGTCGGAAGAATGAGGACGGAGACTGAAATGGCGGGGGAGTCTACGATCCATTTTTGAGTTTTGTATGAAGCAGATTGTAATGAAACTACTCATTCCTTTTAAAGGGGAATTCAGATTTGATAAAACCGGCATTAGCAATCCCGGATTTGTAAGTTAAGATAAATCCGGCATTGGCAGTGCCGGATTTGTCAGTGAAGATAAGATCGGCATTGGCAGTGCCGGATTTGAACGTATATTTAGTATTATATCTTTCTTTTTTCTAAATAAATATTTAATTTTGTTTATGAAATATTTGCTTTTATATAAATTTTTTACTAGCACAAATGCATAAATAAGTTCAATCTGATATCTCTATAATTAATTTATTTTTAGATATACGGCGAGATCAATTTTTTTTTTCCAAAATATTACTTTTTAAAAATTTATTTACAAAAATAACATTATTAAAACTTTAAGTACCAAAGTAACACTTTTCAACCAAATCCGGAATTGGTAATTCCGGATTAATGCATTCCGGAATTATCAATTCCGGATTTGTTTTTTTTTTTAATTCAAAACTGAATTTAACAAAATAATATTTCTGTTAATAGAGAGCGATCGCGCCTATAATAGGGAGCGATCGCTCCTAATGTATTCCGGCGTTACCAATTTCGGATTCATTTTTTTTTTACAAAACTGATAAAGCAAATTCATATTTTCTGAAAAAAGTAGAGAGCGATCGCGCCATAAGATAGGGCGATCGCTCCTGAAGACGTATTTTCAAATTCGAAAATGCAAATTCCGGATTTATTTAAAGTAGAATCCGAAATTACCATTTTCGAATTCAAAATTTGAAAAATTTGTTCCTTCCTTTTTCAGATTCAATAATTCAAAGAGAGGAAGAGAGAAGAGAGAGTTACTCCAGCCTGAGAGAAAGAAAGAAGACAGAAAGAGAAAGAGAGAATGAGAAGAACTTTGGAGAAGAAAAAGGAGAAGGATAAAGAGTTTGAAGAGGAAAGTTTTTGACAAAAAGAGTTTGAAAGGTTAGTTTTATTTCTTCTTTTTATTTGTTTTGAGCTGTTAATTTTAGCTATATAAATTTTTCTAAGAGTTTATTTGTGCATTTTTATATAATTTGTTGTTAAAACTATTATGATTTATGTACTTAATTATTGATTATCAATGAATTAAACAATTGTAATTCAATTTTTGCCTAGTTAGAATTTTTTTAAGTTAGGTTTAAAATAAAGTGCTTGTTAAAATTACTTTGACAAACTTGTTGCAATTTTTCTACTTAATTATTAATTTTTAAGTGTTAAATTTAAAATTTGAGCTTAAATGTAGCAAAACCTTAAGTCCCATTTAAATTTAATTACTATTAAATTTTTGTGTTTCAGATGAATCAACATGAACAACAACCATTTATTGATCCTGGGCCAATCGATCCACATGTATTGACTTCTCAGGATACACATAGATCTAATTATATTTGGGGTGGACAACAGTTAACCAATTTAAGACCTATGCGTGGTACAGAACTTCCAGCTAGAGTTGATTGGAGGATAGAAACTAAGCTAATAAATACTGGATTTTATGGAGTGTATTTATTAGGTCATTTACAATATGATTGGCATTTGATTGAGGCTTTGATTGAGAGATGGCGTCCAGAGACCCACACTTTTCACTTACCTGTAGGGGAGATGACCATCACCTTAGAGGATATTAGTATGTTGTGTGGTCTTCCTGTAGACGGATTGGCGGTGACTAGTTCAGAAACTAGTAGGAGTACGGGGGCATGGGTTGAGATTGTTGAGGAGTTATTTGGGGTTACACCCTCACCCGCAGATATCAAAAAAGGTGTAATGGTGTCTATGAGATGGGTTCTAGATCACTTTCCTCTTTTTGATCAGATTTCCAATAATGCATCCGAGTATATGATTGAGACATATACTCGAGCCTACATTTTTCTGTTATTGGGGTCATACATTATGCCCGACTCGTATGATAACCTAGTGAAGTTGATGTACCTCTCACTTCTCAGGGAAATAAATAATATTGGTGAGTACAGTTGGGGTAGTGGAGCGTTGGTCTTCTTGTTGGGTTTTACGGGTCCATGCGCAGCGGAATTAAGCATCTAATAACATAAAACCCAAGAGCCTATGATCCGTTCTATACAATTAACTTGAAAAACCTATGAGATAGAAATAACCAACCTTGAACGCTTTCCATTCTTGAGTTATCGAACGATGTATTGATGTGATTCTGAATACAAGCTTCAAACTCTAGGCCTTGATCGTTGAACGAGCGAAGACCCTCTTTTGGTATCCACACCTTCGAATGAACCAAGCACTTGGATTGAATAAAGACCAGATTCATTTCCCAAAAGATCAATTACTTAGTACACCCAAATAGAACAGAAAATAACAGCGTATGAAATAAGCTTGAGGCCTTTGATATTCCATTTGTACGCTTTCTTCTCGTTCTCTCTCTACTCCCTCTCCTTTGCAGGCGTCGCTTCTCTTCCCCAAAACCCGTCTTCGCCTCCCCCTCTCTCTTCTGCCATGCCATGGTCGCCACCCCCTCTCTCTCTTCTTCTATGGAGCCTCTCGCTCTCTCTTCTCTCTTCGCTCTTCTCTCTTCTCTATTTTCTCTTCTTTCTTTTGCCATGGAAATGGGGAGTTTGTGGGTTGACATTCTTTTGCGTTTTTTTTTGTGCAGCGGGAATCAAAGTCTAGACGTCGCACTCTGATTACCGCGCAATTGCAGCAGCACGATGTTGCAAACAGTTTCGGTACATGTATCTCTTCTCTCCACTTACCTTTTATCCCTCTTAATCCAATCTCATATCCCTAAATTTCTAAATCTTAACAAATTTAGGGCTTTGAAATTGAAACTCTTTCAAATTTTTGAATGATTTCTATAATGTTTTTTACCCAGATCAACTGATATGTGGAATGTTCTGTTAACTGTTGAGATTTAAGGTTCTTCGAGTTTTTTTTCAAACATTTTGATCGATTTCTAAATTTTGGTGTGAACTTTCTGCATTTAAGGTTAAAGGACTTGCCGAAAAAGCATGAACAAGGTAGCTGACACCTAATGAGTTCCAAGGCGGTACCTTCAGGTGAATAATTTCTTAGCATTCAATGTTAGTGATCAATGTAATCCAGAAACCTATTCTTTCTAAAGAATGCTTCTCTCTCTGATTTTAATGTAGCATTTCAAATTTGGGGATGTTTCCGGTGGACCAGTTTTGTGCCATTATAAACCCACCTCAGGTTCTCTCTCTCTCTCTCTCTCTCACACACACACACACACACACACACACATAAACATGCAAAGAAACAGCTTCAGTTATCATTAGTTTATTAGCTGGTTGTAAATTGACCTGTTTGCTTATGCAGGGCTGCATTCTTGCTGTTGGTAGGGGAAACCAAGTTGTTGAACCAGTAATTGGAGAAGATGGTAAGCTATCTTTTACTCATTGTACTATATCAGCTAGCCATTTATGGTTCTTGGTGATTCATCGAACTTGCTTTTGCTTTGTGCCAGGAATTGAGAAGCCTGCTGTTTTTGACAAAAATGAACCTGACTCTAACTGCAGATCATCGGGTTTTTGATGGACAGGTTGGAGGTATGTTATACTTCAAAATATAACCTCCTACTTCCTTTTTGAAGAAAAAAGTCACCCCAAAGATACTACCCCAAAGTGTTATGGAAAATCATTGTCTTAACAATATGGTGAACATTGCTTGTGTGATGTGACCTATATTTAGAATGGTGTTATTGATACACCATTAAACATTAAATGGTGTTATTGATACACCATTAAATATTCTACCAATATTTAGAATTTCATTAGGATTCCTTAAAAAAAATCAATAGGACAATTATTTTTCCCTAAATCTTTTTTCTATGTTCAATCAAATTAACTACTAAAAAAGTGGGACAATCATTCTGGGAAAGAGGGAATATATGGGAAGAAAATGTCATCTGTGTTTACATTCCAGGAGATGTTGATACTGAGTTTGATAATGCAACTTTCTCATCATCATTTCCATAGGCACTGTTCACATGGATTCGAACCTATTTGATCAAATCCATTTTCTACTGTTTGTAAATTATTTGGCATCTCTTGACCCCCACTGGGCCAACGCACAAAACTTTAGGATTTGGTGGTTTTGAGTAGTTATCTTTTCAGTCTGAAGAAGTTGGCTGGCAATTTGGTATTCAGGTTAAGATATTTTTGGCAATCTTAAGCAGCATATCAAAAACATAAGTGATCAAGATATGTTTTTAAGTGAATTTTATTCATGGAACTGTTTTGTGTAACTGTAAACTATGCAAACCAAAGCAAACTCACAGGAAACTTTTTCTTTTGCAAGTACTTATCATCGTGCAAGTAAAAGGAAGTTTTGGAAATCTTTAACTGCATATAAAATGCTTAGTGACACTTTAATTTGCCTAATGTGCTTCCATGCCCTGCATGAGAGGGTCTGTTTGATATTGGGGATTGCTTCATAAATGAAGCCCGTGAAGAGGTTGCCGGTGATAAGAAATCTCTGTTTCTTGAAATGTATGAGTTCTTGAAGCGATGAAGTCTCGGAACTTGGGCCCCGCTTTGAACTAGGCTAGCACCAAACATATAAAACTGCAAGAAACCGGATCAAACATTGAGATGAAACTTCATCGTTTGCAGTTTATCCAAATTCTTCAGAATAGTGGTCGGGAAGAGGCTCTAAAATATCCAAGAACTTTTCTTGCTCCTTTTGTTACCAAACATATGCCCGAAATCCAAAAGCTCATGGCATGTTTATTGTGGGCCGAAAAGCTCGACTCCTCCCCCATATTCGAAATTTCTATCACCGACCCATTGGGCCAAACTGGCCCAAGAAATGGCCCAACAGTTCTATAATCTTTCGGGCCAATCTTACGAAAGCCCATTAAGTGTGACAATTGCAGCTGGTGTTCAAGGATTGCCAACCCTTTTGAAGCTGATAAATGTGATGATGGGGATGAAGCAAGAATGGCAGACTATGAAGCAGTTAACTGTGCCAGTGGATTTAGGCAGAGAATTTCAGTTTCATTCGATTTTTGTTTGTCCAGTGAGCCGGGACCAGGCAAGTGAAGAGAATCCACCAATGTTCATGTCGTGTGGACATGTTCTATGTAAGCTGTCTATCATGAAGCTGTCTAAGAATAATAGTACAAGACCTTTCAAATGTCCATATTGCCCTTCCGAGGTTGAAGTAACTCAGTGTAGGCAGCTAAATTTCTAACGCGATTTCTGAATCTTAACAAGTATGTGCTCTCTCTCTCTCTCTCTCTCTCTCTCTCTCTCTCTCTCTCTCTCTCTCTCTCTCTCAAGGTTGAAATTTAGTTGCCATGTGTAGTGTAAAGCAGCCAGGAAATTTGGTGGTGGGTAGTATGGTAAATTGGTCTGTCGTGCTAGACTCTTTGATTTCATTGTTTGTAAATAGAAATTCTTTGTACATTTCTTTTAGAGCACGAATTAAGAATAGTCAACATGGAACTGGGACGAGTAAAATATACATTTGATTGCGAGAACTTAAGACCTTTGTTAAGCTTTTTCATGGTTCATCTCTCTATTCATTTCATATATATGTGTGTGTGTATATATTTATCATGTATTAAGGGTGCTAATTCCAGGAAACAATCGAAAACTCCTGAAATCAATCACTAGAAAATAGCCTTTTGTGCCTCAACTTCTTTACTATATTAGCTCGTAGTTTTCTTCTCAACTTTCACAGAGACTTTTCACTTGAAAAAGGTAAGGGTTCATTTATTTAATGATAGATAAAAATGTCTCGTAGGAAGGCTTCCTTCTCGTGGGATGTATGCCATTGGAACGAGCCACAAATGCGGCTGCGGTGACACTTGTAATGAGAGTTGTAACATTGTGGCATTGAGTTTTAATAGTAAATTGGAGAGTTTGGTTACCGCGTTAAATAAGGACTTGCCTGGGGTTCAATTGGTATTTTCCAACCCCTATAATCTTCTCCTACTGATTATCAAAAACCTTCGCATTTGGTAAGAGTTCTCCTTTTTCCCTCTTTTTTAACGATATTTGTTAACTTTCTAACGTCCGTTAGGGTAACTGTGAAGGTAAACCTAAAGTACGATAACAAATGGCAGGTTTTGAAGTGGCTGCAGTGGCATGTTGTGCGACCGGGCTGTTTGAAATGGGCTATGCATGTGATCGGTTTAATCTGTTTACGTGTTCAAACGCGAATAAATACGTGTTTTGGGATGCATTTAATCAAATTCTTGTCCAGAACGGCAGAACTTGATGAAGACTACTTTGAATAAGTTTCTTTGAATATTTCGCCACAGGGTTATATGATTAAGATGCGCATGTTGCGATGTTGACAATGATCATGTGTTTGATATGTCCATATATATATATACTCATATTTATGTGTACTTAGACTATTTATTTTCTTCTATGTTATAGGAGTACATAAATATAACAGCACATGATAAGTTGGCGCCATGTTGCGTTTGTAATGGTGCTATTTTTTGCTATTTTATTTGTAAGTAGAGATGGAGTAAAATGAAGAATCCTGAAGTTAAGTGTCCGTTTCACAAAAGTTGATTGCTCAACGATGAATCTATAATAAATGATCAAATTGATGATTGTTATCGGTGGGGCTTGATAAAAAAACAATTACTACCATAAATATACTCTCTCCATTTCATATACCATTTCTATTTATGTCTGGACATAAAAATTAAAAAAAAATGTAAGTGGGATAACTATTGTATGAAAAGTAAGGTGAGAGAAATTGAAAGTTGATTGGTGTTGTGAGTATAAAAGTAAAGTGAGTATAAAAGTAAAGTAGCAGAGAGGTATCAATAATTTGGTACATAACTTTTCAATTTTGGCAATTCAGGGCCAAACATGACATTTTTTTCCTCATATTTAAGGGCTTTTCGACGGAAGTTGTTAAAAAGTCGGTTAAATTACATGTTAATTACACGTGATGACCTATTTGTATTAATTGTTGTTTTAAAGGGTCAAAGTTAGTTTATAAAAATGAAAAGAATGTGAATACAAACTTTGTCCGGATTCTACTTTACTAAAAAAAGACATCTAATCATTTTTACTTGCAAATCTAGATATTTAGAAACTTTTCCGACATCCATTCGACTGAGTTTTTGAATACACTAAAGTCTTTCGATTTGCCAAATCATTAGTTAAATATTAAAGTTGGCGTTTCAATTATGTTATTGTGGAACATTGACCATAGTGCAGTGTTATGCAATGGAACGATGCTAATTATTACAAGGCTCGGTGAACATGTTTTAGACGCAAAAATTTTAAACGGAAGTAATGTTGGTGATAAAGTTTTTGTTCCCAGGATGTCATTAATTCCTTCTAATCTCAGTTTGCCATTCAAGTTTCAGAGAAGGCAGTTTCCGTTGATTGTATCATATACAATGACAATCAACAAAAGTCAGGGTCAATCACTGTCATATGTCGGTTTGTTTCTTAAAAGGCATGTGTTCAGCCATGGCCAATTGTATGTTGTTTTGTCTAGGGTGACTACTCATTTTGGGTTGAAGATACTAGTATGTGACGAAGATGGAAAGACTGTGAATGAAACAACAAATGTTGTTTACAAAGAAATTTTTCAAAATTTGTATTTTTTATTGGTAATTTCATTATGAATATTTTTAATGACATTTTTAGCAACTTTTTTAATTTAATTTTTGTTATTTATCACAGTTTGTTGGTCGTGCGTTTAACGCACGGGTGTTATACTAGTGATTTTTAATGCAAAGGATGCATCTTTATGTGTAAAATTACATTTTAAGTGCAAAGGATGCAACTTTTATGCAAAGATAACATGTTTAATGCAAATGATGCAACTTTATATAAAAAGATGGCATTTTATGAGCAAATGATGCATAAAGATATCATTTTTAAGAGCAAAAGATGCTACTTTAATGCAAAGGATGCAAAAGGAGGGGAAGGGGTATGATTTACATGCCTAAAGATATGATCTTTGATGACAATGTACCAAGTATCAAGCAAATATATAGTAATATGTAAAGCAAGGAGCAAATATATCACATATATACAAGTATAATGCAAGATAAAGGGGGTGAGAGGTTACCAATGGTGGTGACCTCTTTCTCTTTGAAGTTTGCCTAGGGAAGGGACCAACTTTTGGAGGTTTTAAGGAGGAGGGAGGTGGTTTTTGGCACTCTCAACTCTCTGTATTTTCGTAGTGGTATTTTGACAGAGTTTCAATGCTAAAAACTGTATATCAAAATGGGTAGAGGAGGTCTCTATTTATAGGCAGTCTGGTGATAGCCAATGAAGCCGTGCGGCTTGGAGTTCTAGCCTAATGCAGCCGTGCGGCATTATCCATTATGACTCAGCACCTTTCTAGAATCATGCAAGGTGGCCTTTCTAGAAGGGTTTTTATGCCAAAGGAAAACGTGGATTTTTAATTCCAAGTAATTCCTTCACCCCTCGGAAGGTTCGGAACAGTTCCCGAATTGCTCCTGAACTTTAGGAAAGTCCGGGGAATTGCCGAAAAACTTAACCGGAAGGCATGAGCCAGATTTGGGTACTTACACTTATGTGTTGACATTATTTATTATTATATGAAAAATTTATTATTTAATTATTATATGTTTTGCATATTTGTCTGTAATAATCTCCATCCCTAATTATTATGTAAATAATTAGTATAAATGTTAATGGATAATCATATGATGATTATATGCATAGAGATGCACATTAAATTTATGGGTACTTGTTAGAGAATAAGTGACTGGACTTGACCCGTATGAGATTTATGTCATGATCAAATGTCATAATTAAATCTCATATGGTTACTTCATTTAGTCCCTAGACCTGAGATTATCATGACCTTACATATGATGAAAGTCATGTTTGATTTTAGTCAAACGATATCTTAACACGATATTTATAAAGGCTATCTTTGGCATGATCGGATTCATGATGGGAAGGATGATAAGTCAAGATGGAATTTGTCCCTCGAAAGAGAGATATTTTGCTTGGGCCCCTCGATGAGTGATAATGATGAAAGTGTATGGCCATACTCCAATGCGATTGGATTATCATTATACTCGGAATCGAGAAAGCATTGAACAAAGACAAGTTGACGAGGACCATGACTTGTGTTCAATATAACATCGTGAGACAAAGGGAGAAATGGAAGTGTACCATTGAAAACGTGAACTCTTACGTTATATTATTTGGGTAGACATAATGGCTTGCTAGAGTCCGCTTATGTCTTATGAGAGTCGATATGATCGAGATCATTGCCAAAATAATATAATCCTATTGGGTCACACATAACTAGAATGAATTGATTAAACCAGAGGAAGAATGATTGAGAGAATCCTGATGTGGCTTAAGACATCGCGCGACAGAACTTGTCCATGGGACTCGTCTGGTCGTGCGACACCTTAAGTATTACTCTATAAAGTTGTATAGAAAACTCTTTTGTAAAACAAAGTATTTGGGGGTTTTCGATGTAATTTATCAGATTATGGTTTATTGAAGTCGTTGTGGAAATTCCTCCAAGTGGAGATATTATCAGTTGATTTTATTTTGGAAGTTTGAGAATTGGTTTTCTTTTAAGGTGAAATAAAAGTTTTTAAAATTTCAGATGGGTTTTCTTAGTTTGGGCTTCTCAAGCTCGGGACATGTGTTAGGTTCCGGGTTGGGGTGCTCACAGATCCTATCAATTTTACCTTAATTAGTAAGACAAGACACATACTAATCAGGCTAGAAAATATAAAAAACTCATATGCTAACCTTTAAAGTCACCATAGCGTCACCAAATTCATTTCATGTAATGGTCTTGACAACAGCAACGACAACATTAATCCTATCAAAATTGATACATCCACCCTTGACAGTATTCAAAGGGGTAGCAGGAATCATACCATCGCCATTGAGCAGTTCAAGTGCGGAGAGCCAAGGACTGCGTTGGAAATCTTTATCCTCCACGGGATCTTCAATCGCTCTCCTCACATACTCTTGGGTCGGAATCAGAGGTTCCTGAGAGGGAACGCTCTGACGATCGGGGTTTCTCTGGCGCATAGCCAACTGCACGTCACCAGCGGGACCAGGAATCAGACGCTCTGAAGAGGATTGAGACTGATTTATTTGAGAGAGGTGAGAGGGTTGAGGGGCAGATGTTTGGCCGGAAGAATGAGGACGGAGACTGAAATGGCGGGGGAGTCTACGATCCATTTTTGAGTTTTGTATGAAGCAGGTTGTAATGAAACTACTCCTTCCTTTTAAAGGGGAATTCAGATTTGATAAAACCGGCATTAGAAATCCCAAATTTGTAAGTTAAGATAAATCCGGCATTGGCAGTGCCGGATTTGTCAGTGAAGATAAGATCGGCATTGGCAGTGCCGGATTTGAACGTATATTTAGTATTATATCTTTCTTTTTTCTAAATAAATATTTAATTTTGTTTATGAAATATTTGCTTTTATATAAATTTTTTACTAGCACAAATGCATAAATAAGTTCAATCTGATATCTCTATAATTAATTTATTTTTAGATATACGGCGAGATCGATTTTTTTTTCCAAAATATTACTTTTTAAAAATTTATTTACAAAAATAACATTATTAAAACTTTAAGTACCAAAGTAACACTTTTCAACCAAATCCGGAATTGGTAATTCCGGATTAATGCATTCCGGAATTATCAATTCCGGATTTGGTTTTTTTTTTATTCAAAACTGAAATTAACAAAATAATATTTCTGTTAATAGAGAGCGATCGCGCCTATAATAGGGAGCGATCGCTCCTAATGTATTCCGGCGTTACCAATTTCGGATTCATTTTTTTTTACAAAACTGATAAAGCAAATTCATATTTTCTGAAAAAAGTAGAGAGCGACCGCGCCATAAGATAGGGCGATCGCTCCTAAAGACGTATTTTCAAATCCGAAAATGCAAATTCCGGATTTATTTAAAGTAGAATCCGAAATTACCATTTTCGAATTCAAAATTTGAAAAATTTGTTCCTTCCTTTTTCAGATTCAATAATTCAAAGAGAGGAAGAGAGAAGAGAGAGTTACTCCAGCCTGAGAGAAAGAAAGAAGACAGAAAGAGAAAGAGAAAGAGAGAAGGAGAAGAACTTTGGAGAAGAAAAAGGAGAAGGATAAAGAGTTTGAAGAGGAAAGTTTTTGACAGAAAGAGTTTGAAAGGTTAGTTTTATTTCTTTTTTTTATTTGTTTTGAGCTGTTAATTTTAGCTATATAAATTTTTCTAAGAGTTTATTTGTGCATTTTTAAATAATTTGTTGTTAAAACTATTATGATTTATGTACTTAATTGTTGATTATCAATGAATTAAACAATTGTAATTCAATTTTTGCCTAGTTAGAATTTTTTTAAGTTAGGTTTAAAATAAAGTGCTTGTTAAAATTACTTTGACAAACTTGTTGCAATTTTTCTACTTAATTATTAATTTTTAAGTGTTAAATTTAAAATTTGAGCTTAAATGTAGCAAAACCTTAAGTCCCATTTAAATTTAATTACTATTAAATTTTTGTGTTTCAGATGAATCAACATGAACAACAACCATTTATTGATCCTGGGTCAATCGATCCACATGTATTGACTTCTTAGGATTCACATAGATCTAATTATATTTCGGGTGGACAACAGTTAACCAATTTAAGACCTATGCGTGGTACAGAACTTCCAGTTAGAGTTGATTGGAGGATAGAAACTAAGCTAATAAATATTGAATTTTATGGAGTGTATTTATTAGGTCATTTACAATATGATTGGCATTTGATTGAGGCTTTGATTGAGAGATGGCGTCCAGAGACCCACACTTTTCACTTACCTGTAGGGGAGATGACCATTACCTTAGAGGATATTAGTATGTTGTGTGGTCTTCCTGTAGACGGATTGGCGGTGACTAGTTCAGAAACTAGTAGGAGTACGGGGGCATGGGTTGAGATTGTTGAGGAGTTATTTGGGGTTACACCCTCATCTGCTGATATCAAAAAAGGTGTAATGGTGTCTATGAGATGGGTTCTAGATCACTTTCCTCTTTTTGATCAGATTCCCAATAATGCATCCGAGTATATGATTGAGACATATACTCGAGCCTACATTTTTCTGTTATTGGGGTCATACATTATGCCCGACTCGTATGATAACCTAGTGAAGTTGATGTACCTCTCACTTCTCAGGGAAATAAATAATATTGGTGAGTACAGTTGGGGTAGTGGAGTGTTGGTCTTCTTGTTGGGTTTTACGGGTCCATGCGCAGCGGAATTAAGCATCTAATAACATAAAACCCAAGAGCCTATGATCCGTTCTATACAATTAACTTGAAAAATCTATGAGATAGAAATAACCAACCTTGAACGCTTTCCATTCTTGAGTTATCGAACGATGTATTGATGTGATTCTGAATACAAGCTTCAAACTCTAGGCCTTGATCGTTGAACGAGCGAAGACCCTCTTTTGGTATCCACACCTTCGAATGAACCAATAACGATTTCTTGATGATTGCTAGATCCTTTTAACCTTGGAAGAATATTGAGAATTATGTTGTGTTTTCTTTTCAGAAATTCGGCTAGCTTTTTAGGTTGACAGACTTTTATATTTATACTACTTTAGCATTAACATTTGTTTCCTAATCAAATTAGGAAACTAGTCTGAAAACGCCTCTGTGGCTTAAAGTGTCGCACGACCAGACGAGTCCCATGGACAAGTTCTGTCACGCGATGTCTTAAGCCACATCAGGATTCTCTCAATCATTCTTCCTCTGGTTTAATCAATTCATTCTAGTTGTGTGTGACCCAATAGGATTATATTATGTTGGCAATGAGCTCGATCATATCGACTCTCATAAGACATAAGCGGACTCTAGCAAGCCATTATGTCTACCCAAATAATATAACGTAAGAGTTCACGTTTTCAATGGTACACTTCCATTTCTCCCTTTGTCTCACGATGTTATATTGAACACAAGTCATGGTCCTCGTCAACTTGTCTTTGTTCAATGCTTTCTCGATTCCGAGTATAATGATAATCCAATCGCATTGGGGTATGTCCATACACTTTCATCATTATCACTCATCGAGGGGCCCAAGCAAAACATCTCTCTTTCGAGGGACAAATTCCATCTTGACTTATCATCCTTCCCATCATGAATCATATCATGCCAAAGATAGCCTTTATAAATATCGTGTTAAGATATCGTTTGACTAAAATCAAACATGACGTTCATCATATGTAAGGTCATGATAATCTCAGGTCTAGGGACTAAATGAAGTAACCATATGAGATTTAATTATGAAATTTGATCATGACATAAATCTCATACGGGTCAAGTCTAGTCACTTGTTCTCTAACAAGTACCCATAAATTTAATGTGCATCTCTATGCATATAATCATCATATGATTATCCATTAACATTTATACTAATTATTCACATAATAATTACGGATGGAGATTATTACAGACAAATATGCAAAACATATAATAATTAAATAATAAATTTTTCATATAATAATAAATAATGTCAACACATAAGTGTAAGTATCCAAATCTGGCTCATGCCTTCCGGTTAAGTTTTCCGGCAATTCCTCGGACTTTCCTAAAGTTCAGGAGCAATTCGGGAACGGTTCCGAACCTTCCGAGGGGTGAAGGAATTACTTGGAATTAAAAATCCACGTTTTCCTTTGGCATAAAAACCCTTCTAGAAAGGCCACCTTGCATGATTCTAGAAAGGTGCTGAGTCATAATGGATAATGCCGCACGACTGCATTAGGCTAGAACTCCAAGCCGCACGGCTTCATTGGCTATCACCAGACTGCCTATAAATAGAGACCTCCTCTACCCATTTTGATATACAGTTTTTAGCATTGAAACTCTGTCAAAATACCACTACAAAAATACAGAGAGTTGAGAGTGCCAAAAACCACCTCCCTCCTCCTTAAAACCTCCAAAAGTTGGTCCCTTCCCTAGGCAAACTTCAAAGAGAAAGAGGTCACCACCATTGGTAACCTCTCACCCCCTTTATCTTGCATTATACTTGTATATATGTGATATATTTGCTCCTTGCTTTACATATTACTATATATTTGCTTGATACTTGGTACATTGTCATCAAAGATCATATCTTTAGGCATGTAAATCATACCCCTTCCCCTCCTTTTGCATCCTTTGCATTAAAGTAGCATCTTTTGCTCTTAAAAATGATATCTTTATGCATCATTTGCTCATAAAATGCCATCTTTTTATATAAAGTTGCATCATTTGCATTAAACATGTTATCTTTGCATAAAAGTTACATCCTTTGCACTTAAAATGTAATTTTACACATAAAGATGCATCCTTTGCATTAAAAATCACTAGTATAACACCCGTGCGTTAAACGCACGACCAACAAACTGTGATAAATAACAAAAATTAAATTAAAAAAGTTGCTAAAAATGTCATTAAAAATATTCATAATGAAATTACCAATAAAAAATACAAATTTTGAAAAATTTCTTTGTAAACAACATTTGTTGTTTCATTCACAGTCTTTCCATCTTCGTCACATACTAGTATCTTCAACCCAATATGAGTAGTCACCCTAGACAAAACAACATACAATTGGCCATGGCTGAACACATGCCTTTTAAGAAACAAACCGACATATGACAGTGATTGACCCTGACTTTTGTTGATTGTCATTGTATATGATACAATCAACGGAAACTGCCTTCTCTGAAACTTGAATGGCAACCGAGATTAGAAGGAATTAATGACATCCACGGGAACAAAAACTTTATCACCAACATTACTTCCGTTTAAAATTTTTGCGTCTAAAACATGTTCACCGAGCCTTGTAATAATTAGCATCGTTCCATTGCATAACACTGCACTATGGTCAATGTTCCACAATAACATAATTGAAACGCCAACTTTAATATTTAACTAATGATTTGGCAAATCGAAAGACTTTAGTGTATTCAAAAACTCAGTCGAATGGATGTCGGAAAAGTTTCTAAATATCTAGATTTGCAAGTAAAAATGATTAGATGTCTTTTTTTAGTAAAGTAGAATCCGGACAAAGTTTGTATTCACATTCTTTTCATTTTTATAAACTAACTTTGACCCTTTAAAACAACAATTAATACAAATAGGTCATCACGTGTAATTAACATGTAATTTAACCGACTTTTTAACAACTTCCGTCGAAAAGCCCTTAAATATGAGGAAAAAAATGTCATGTTTGGCCCTGAATTGCCAAAATTGAAAAGTTATGTACCAAATTATTGATACCTCTCTGCTACTTTACTTTTATACTCACTTTACTTTTATACTCACAACACCAATCAACTTTCAATTTCTCTCACCTTACTTTTCATACAATAGTTATCCCACTTACATTTTTTTTTAATTTTTATGTCCAGACATAAATAGAAATGGTATATGAAATGGAGAGAGTATATTTATGGCAGTAATTGTTTTTTTTATCAAGCCCCACCGATAACAATCATCAATTTGATCATTTATTATAGATTCATCGTTGAGCAATCAACTTTTGTGAAACGGACACTTAACTTCAGGATTCTTCATTTTACTCCATCTCTACTTACAAATAAAATAGCAAAAAATAGCACCATGACAAACGCAACATGGCGCCAACTTATCATGTGCTGTTATATTTATGTACTCCTATAACATAGAAGAAAATAAATAGTCTAAGTACACATAAATATGAGTATATATATATATGGACATATCAAACACATGATCATTGTCAACATCGCAACATGCGCATCTTAATCATATAACCCTGTGGCGAAATATTCAAAGAAACTTATTCAAAGTAGTCTTCATCAAGTTCTGCCGTTCTGGACAAGAATTTGATTAAATGCATCCCAAAACACGTATTTATTCGCGTTTGAATACGTAAATAGATTAAACCGATCACATGCATAGCCCATTTCAAACAGCCCGGTCGCACAACATGCCACTGCAGCCACTTCAAAACCTGCCATTTGTTATCGTACTTTAGGTTTACCTTCACAGTTACCCTAACGGACGTTAGAAAGTTAACAAATATCGTTAAAAAAGAGGGAAAAAGGAGAACTCTTACCAAATGCAGAAGGTTTTTTGATAATCTGTAGGAGAAGATTATAGGGGTTGGAAAATACCAATTGAACCCCAGGCAAGTCCTTATTTAACTCGGTAACCAAACTCTCCAATTTACTATTAAAACTCAATGCCACAATGTTACAACTCTCATTACAAGTGTCACCGCAGGCTGCATTTGTGGCTCGTTCCAATGGCATACATCCCACAGAAGGAAGCCTTCCTACAGACATTTTTATCTATCATTAAATAAATGAACCCTTACCTTTTTCAAGTGAAAAGTCTCTGTGAAAGTTGAGAAGAAAACTCTGAGCTAATATAGTAAAGAAGTTGAGGCACAAAAGGCTATTTTCTAGTGATTGATTTCAGGAGTTTTCGATTGTTTCCTGGAATTAGCACCCGTAATACATGATAAATATATACACACACACATATATATGAAATGAATAGAGAGATGAACCATGAAAAAGCTTAACAGTGTCTTAAGTTCTGCAATCAAATGTATATTTTACTCGTCCCAGTTCCATGTTGACTATTCTTAATTCGTGCTCTAAAAGAAATGTACAAAGAATTTCTATTTACAAACAATGAAATCAAAGAGTCTAGCACGACAGACCAATTTACCATACTACCCACCACCAAATTTCCTGGCTGCTTTACACTACACATGGCAACTAAATTTCAACCTTGAGAGAGAGAGAGAGAGAGAGAGAGAGAGAGAGAGAGCACATACTTGTTAAGATTCAGAAATTGCGTTAGAAATTTAGCTGCCTACACTGAGTTACTTCAACCTCGGAAGGGCAATATGGACATTTGAAAGGTCTTATACTATTATTCTTAGACAGCTTCATGATAGACAGCTTACATAGAACATGTCCACACGACATGAACATTGGTGGATTCTCTTCACTTGCCTGGTCCCGGCTCACTGGACAAACAAAAATCGAATGAAACTGAAATTCTCTGCCTAAATCCACTGGCACTGTTAACTGCTTCATAGTCTGCCATTCTTGCTTCATCCCCATCATCACATTTATCAGCTTCAAAAGGGTTGGCAATCCTTGAACACCAGCTGCAATTGTCACACGTAATGGCCTTTCGTAAGATTGGCCCGGAAGATTGCAGAACTGTTGGGCCATTTCTTGGGCCAGTTTGGCCCAATGGGTCGGTGATAGAAATTTCGAATATGGGGGAGGAGTCGAGCTTTTTGGCCCACAATAAACATGCCATGAGCTTTTGGATTTCGGGCATATGTTTGGTAACAAAAGGAGCAAGAAAAGTTCTTGGATATTTTAGAGCCTCTTCCCGACTGTTGTGGGCATTTTTCAACATGACGACATCTTCAATTGATCCTGCATATCGAGATGTCATTACACTGTAAGTATTGTTTTAATATTTACTTGTTCAATATTTCCTAATATTCTTATTCTTATTTTTCAGTAATTAAGAGAGGAATGCGGAACAATATCCAAGCACGTTCAACAGACCTTCAAACGGCTAGGGCGACTTGGTCTCACGGAGGTTGAAGTGATAAACCAAAATGCCGAGATTATAGGAACCATATTGACTCTTTCATATCTACTTGTATTTAAGGGGAAATGGAGACGGAAAAAACACACTCATGCTCATACGCACACACTCTACACACAAGCTCTTGTAATCCTCTCCATTATCTTCCAAAGTTGTAATCGTGATTATTATAGTGAAACCTTTAAGGTTGGAGACCTAACTCCCGGGGTTTTTTCCAAAGAGGTTATCACCTCCAAGGTTTTCCTCGTTAACAAATCGTGTTGTCATTATCTCTTTTTCATTCTTTTGTTCCATATAATCGAATTCCATAGTTCCCTCCTTATTATTCAATCCACACACTAAACCTAGTTAAGATTCTACTAAATTGTTTTTTCTACCAAAACAATTTGGCGCCCACCGAGGGGCCTCGTGGTTTATCGGTTATTTGAAACATTTCCTAATCAAATTCACTATGTCTGCACCCTCCAATGTGTCCACCGCCGGGAAAGGTCCCGCCTTTGTTCCCACATCAGGAGGTAGAACCAGCTTGTTACCACCACCTCCTCAGACCGGGTCTCAGCCAACTCAACCTACGAAGACTCCACAAAAGGGGGCAACCTCTTCCAATGCAGATGCTGACATCCGGAGTATCCTAACCAGGTTGAATCAAAGGTTGGACCAGCAAGACAACAATTCGAAGGTGTTGACCAATTCCATGATTAAGATGCAGAAAGACCAACAGCTCATCGCATCTCGGCTTGAGAACATATCACCACTGCGTGCAAGGGTTCTCAACTTTGACAACACCGAGGATCTACATTTCGAGTGAATTCATTCCAATGGGCAGTCCTCCTCAAACTCATCCGCCGACATCTTTAATGATGTCGACATCTTTACTCTGGGGACACCCCATTGACGCCATCTTCCGCAGATTCACCCCATTCATTCCATTTATAGACAACACTACCGTCACGACTACTACGGACGATTCTCGGTTTGCTAAATAATCTTTTCAATAATAATAATTTCAATCGTATTCCTATGGCCGACCCTTTGCAGAAACCCACTAGCTAAACAGATGCGTGATCTCGTAGAGCCGATAATGAACGTGCTGTGTGTAACTCCTCCAATTCAACCGGTGACCCAAAACTGTTACAATCAATCCCGGTTTGTCCCAAAGAATTGCAAATGTCGACATCCCGAAGCGTTTCATCGTACCATCTATGAAGTTGTACGATGGCACCACGGACCCAGAGGAGCACGTTGCACACTATCAAGAAAAGATGGACATAATCCATATCCCGCTTCAAGCGGAGGCCTCGCTATGCAGGGATTTGGATCCACCTTGTCTGGACCAACTCTCAAATGGCCGATTAGGCAACCCCTAGGTTCAATTGGTTCATACGCCCGGCTCATCAACATGTTCTATAACCAATTCTCATGTAGTCGACAATTTGAAAAGTTGACAAGTGATCTCTACAATGTGACCCAAAGCCTAATGAGACTACGAAGGATTATGTCCATCGGTTCAATAAGGAGGTGTTAGAAATTCCCAATCTTGACATGTCGACAAACACGTAAGCATTCAAAATGGGGTTGAAGAAAGATTCACAAAGATTATCAAGATTTGGTAATGACTCCTTGTAAGAGGCTAGAAGAAGTCAGGAGCAGGGCATTAAGGTTCATAAGACTGGAGGAAGATGAGCTGCGAAGATCGAAGTCGTCATCCAAGACGTCGACATATGACCATCCCGACGTAAAGACCGAATCGTCCCATCGCAGGAACAACCGTCCCAATCCTTATCCGAGAATTGACACTAGCAAAATTAATTCGGTAGACGGTGAGGATGAAGATAGTGATAATGTGCCTAACATTTCGATTATTGTTTTTCTGTTGACATTTCAGGTGTACTTTGTGCAATGAGCAACCTAGGAGACAAAGCCGATGGCCAAAGAAAACGGACAAAACCACAGGATGGCGTGACAAATCAAAATGGTGCGCTTACCATGAAGACTTTGGACACGTTATCAAGACCGCATCGCGTTAAGAAAGGAGATCAGTTACTTACTCTCGAAAGGACATCTTAAGGAGTTGTTGGGATCCGTAAAGAAGAAGGCTAAAAATGCGTAAGCTCCTCATGAAGCCGAAAGGCCGGTTTCCCCCAAAGCATCAACAAAGGTGATCAACTTCATCAGTGGAGGCTCGAAATATGTGGAACATCCTATTCGCCGCAAACGACACGCTAAGGAGTCAAAAGAGGAAAAGCTGCAGAGACGGCCCAAGATGTCGACACCTTGCCGGATCCAATTACCTTTGATGAAAGTGATCGTGATAACTTGCTGGAACCCCATCATGACGGTCTGGTTATTTCCTTGCAGATCGCTAACCTGTACAATACGACGTATTACGGTAGATGGGGGCAATTCCGTCAATCTTATTATGTTGGGTACCCTTAAGGAAATGAACATCCCAGAATCGGAGATTGTTAAAAAGTCTTCAAGGCCGGTAGGCTTCGGTGGTGAAGTCAAAGAAACGGTGGGGGAGATAAAGCTTCCAATATACTCAAAGGGCCTCAACACCATGGAGCGGTTCTGCGTAATTGATTGCGCAACATCTTACAATGTCATTCTTGGAAGACCGTGGATTCACGGAATGAAGGCCGTACCCTCCACTTACCATCAGTGTGTGAAGTTTCCAACACCTTGGGGTGTCGCTAAGATTTACAGTGATCAACAGGTGGCCAAGGAATGTTACAAAACTTCAATGAAGGCGTCTACATCTCCAAAACAAGCATAGCAATTACCGAGGAAAGTACGTGAAGTCCTGGAAGCTAGGGAGGATGATGTGAAAGAAGTATTGTTAGATCCTTCCAACCCGGACATCAGAATACTTATTGGCACTGACATCCCGTCACATATAGAAGAGAAGCTTGTGAACCTATTAAGAAGCAGAATAAAGAGTTTCGCTTGGAAACATGATGACATGACAGGCATTAGCAAAGATGTCATCACTCACAAACTTAACATAGATCCTAGCTTTAAACCAAAGGCACCGTAAACGTAGAAAGTTTGCGTAAACCAAATCGGATCATCAAGGAGGAGGTAGAGCGCTTACTCAAAGCCAACATGATACGGGAGGTCGATTATCCAAGATGGTTGGCGAATGTGGTTGTGGTAGAGAAGAGAAACGGGAAATGGCGAGTTTGCGTCGACTTCACCGACTTAAATAAAGCTTGCCCAAAAGATCCTTTCCCTTTGCCGCACATAGATTCATTAGTTGATGCCACTTCAGGTCACGAACTCCTCACTTTCATGGACGCGTCCTCAGGATTTCAACAAATTCAGATGGAACTATCTCGACCAAGAGGACACTGCCTTCATAACCCCCACAAGTATTTATTGTTATATTGCCATGCCTTTTGGACTAAAAAATGCAGGTGCAACGTATCAAAGGCTCGTCAACAAGATGTTTAAGGATCAGATTGGGGACACAATGGAGGTATACATCGACGACATGGTAGTAAAATCCAAGAAGGCCGAGGATCACATAAGCAACCTCTCTCAAGCTTTTGACATCTTGGATTGTTTCAATATGAAACTTAATCCACTAAATGCAACTTCGGAATGAAGGCCGGCAAGTTTCGGGTTATATGGTTACTAAAAGAGGCATTGAAGCCGCCCGAACAAATACGCGCTATTCTCAACCTCGTCATCACCTCAATCTGGCCAAGGACGTCCAAAGATTGACAGGAAAAATTGCCGCACTCACTAGATTCATTTCAAAATCCTCAGATCGATGCAAACCTTTCTACGACATCTTAAGAAAGAACAAGAAGTTCCAATGGGAGGAACAACATGAAGAAGCTTTTCAGGAGCTCAAAACTTACCTGTCGACACCTCCCTTATTGGCCAAACCTCGATGGAAGAACATCTTTACATCTACCTAGCAAGTGTCCGAAGGCGCCGTAAGCGCAGCCTTGGTGACGAACGAGATGGTAATCGGCAACCCATCTACTATATAAGTAAGACACTCTTAGATGCCGAGACCAGGTATTCTCATTTACAAAAATTAATTTTAGCTTTGATAATCGCTTCTATTAAGTTAAGGCACTATTTTGAAACACATACTATTATTGTACGCACTAACTATCCTATTAAGAATGTCATGAGAAAACCAGAGATGTCGGGTCGAATGGCGAAATGGTCTCGTACAATTAAGCACATACGACATCAAGTACGAGCCTGAACCGCAATAAAATCCCAAGCCCCGGCCGATTTTGTGGCCGATTTCACCCAACCCTACAACAAGAGGTGGAATTGGAAGTACAACAACTTCAAGATGATGACATCCTAAAAATTTGGACTCCCTACACGGACGGTGCTTCCAACATGAGAGGTACAGGTCTTGGAGTTGTACTAAAATCGCCACAAGGGGACATAATACCACAATCTATCGGTTGCAGCTTTCAAGGCTACCAACAATGAAGCAGAGTATGAGGCTCTAATTGCGTGGTTTAATCGCAGCCCAAGACTTAGATGTCAAGCATATCCGGTGTTCATGGATTCATTACTAATTGTTAATCAGTACAACGGGTCCTACGTCGCGAAAAACGCTAAGATGACAACATATTTGGAAATTGTAAAAATTATTTCGGCCAAATTCAAAACATTTTCCTTGGAACAAATCCCACGGGAAGAAAATTCTCAAGCGAGATGCTCTGGCAAACTTGGGTTCACCTTCAAAAGCTTCTCACAAACCATTATCCCAATCATACATGTTGACATCCCAAAGAATTGACCATCTTGAGATGTTCGCCCGGATGCCGACATACTTGCCTCTCCCGCAAAGAACCTCGGGATGGCTCCTATTATCAAATATCTCTTAGATGATACGATCCCGCCGAGGAGAAAAATGCAAGAGCCTTCGGTGGTAAGAGTATCTAAATATGTACTTATTGATAATCTCTTGTTTAGAAAATCTGCTGTGTCACTACTTAAGATGTCTAGAGGCGGATAGAGCCCATCGGGTTCTCAAGGAGCCGCACGAAGGAGATTGTGGAAATCATACCGGGGGCGTAAGTTTACATACTAAAGCTCTTAGAATGGGCTATTTCTGGCCTACAATGAGAAAAGATGCCGTTGACTACGCAAAGAAATGTGATTCCCGTCAACGACATGGGGACATCCCGCACCAGCCACCCGAACTGCTACATCCTATCCTGTCACCATGGCCTTTTATGGTTTGGGGAATGGACATAGTAGGAAAACTTCCCATAGCACCGGGGGACGAGTATTTCTTTTGGCCATGACAGACTACTTTTCTAAATGGGTAGAGGCCGAGGCATATGTGCAAGTTCGTGACAAAGAAGTGATATCTTTTATCAAAAGGAACATATTCACCGATTCGGAATTCCATCGTAGATAATTTGTGACAACGGCTCTCAATTCATCAGCAAGAGGACCCAAGATTTCTTGACATCTTGGGGTGTTAAGATGGTGACATCTTCGCCTGTTCACCCTCAAGCCAATGGACAGCAGAGTCTAGCAACAAAATAATAATCAGCAACTTAAAGAAGAGACTAAACCAGAAGAAAGGACGTTGGGCAGAAGAGTTACCAATGGTCCTATGGGTTGACAGGACGACATTTAAGAATGCTACCGGTCAAACCCCTATTCACTTGTATTTGGAACTCGAATCTGTTATTCCACAGAAGTCCTTGTACCAACGGCAAGATACAGCTTTTACCGACATCCGAACATAATAAAGACATCTTGATACATGACCTGGATACTGTGGACGAGCTAAGGGACATGGCCAAAATTCGCATGGCAAAGATATCGAAAGGGTAGCCCGATCTTACAATAAAAACGTAAGGGTTAGAAGGTTTCAAGTAGGAGACTTAGTCCTACGAAAGGCATTCCAAAATACCAAGGAGCCCAATGCAGGCAAGCTCGCCCCAAAATGGGAGGGACCCTACTTAATAGATGCACAAGCCGGAAAAGGAGCATATCGCCTTGCAACCTTGGATGGCCAAATGATACCGCGAAGTTGGAACGCCATTCATCTCAAAAAGTATTACATTTAAATATGATTTCCCATGAACTCATCTTTCCAGGTATGAATCGTCTTTTAATTCTTTACAACCTTTCTTTTCTCCTATGCATCTTTTTTATTATTTACAAGTTAAGATGTCGCTAATACACTTTGTGGAGAGACGTCAACCTTAGTTGGCGTCCGTTTTTAACGTGTTTCTATCTTATGAGGTATTGACACATTTACATGGGGACATATCGAATGCACGTAAGGAACAACGATTTCTCCTCCGTTAGAGACTGGCCATCTCTTCTCAAGTAAAGGTACACAATCCCTTCTAAGGTTTAAAGAGTTAATTACCTCTTTCTTAAGAAGTTAGGTTACCACACCTTCGCCTGGAGCGCAAGTTATCTCACTAATTGAGGTGTGGGGTGGGCCTATATGGGTAAACTCATATAGCTTACCCATTCCCACTCAGTTAGATGATTGATCTTAAGTATTATTCTTATGGTTATGGCATATACGTGTCATCTAAGTATCTACGGTTTATGGCATATACGTGTCATCTAAGTATCTACGGTTTATGACGTATACATGTCATCCTAAGTTTCGACATACTATCATGTCGCCATATGTGCAAAACATACAAAAAATTATCCAAAAGAAACAAGCCTTGACGTGCTTGAAAACTATTAAACCATAACTAAACTAAAGCAACCATAAAGTATCCGAACTACCAACAGTAAACGTGCACAAGTGTTGGACCAACCCAACACATAAAAAAGATTGTCTTTAGTCCTTATGGACCCATTACAAACCAAACAAAAATAAAAATTGTCTTAAGGGATTCCACCCCAGTAAACATCAACAAAATACCAAGAACCAAGTTGTTTTACCTTCTTTTTGTTTAGGTGGCTTCTGCCGCAGGTGTTGCATCTGGTGTCACTTCTCCAACTGCTGGTGCATCCTTGACAATCGTTTCATACGGACTTGATGACACCTCGCCCTCGTCCGTCACCTCACCTGTCAACTTGAACAGATAGGCACATTCCCTATTGATATCCCAAGCGCCAGCCTTCCCTTCCTGATATTCCTTCATCATCTTCACCTTGCATTGAGAGACAGTCTTCGCTGCAGCTAGTTTGCAAGAATTCCGCACTTCTGCTATCTCCTTGTTGTGGTCATCCTCACTTTTCGCCAGACTATTCAATAAGTCCTTCACTGTCTGTTCTTGTTCTCCCACTGACTTGCTTAATTGCTCTATAGTCTTCTCATATTCCTTCACCTTATTATCTGATGCCAACTTCTCCTTCCTGACCAAAGCGATGTCAGCTTTGGACTTCTTCTTTACCATTTCAACTTCTTTTGCTAATTCCTCCACGTACCCTACGCCCGAAAGATGACATCTTGATATTACTAAATGTTATAACAACCTTTGAAACTATTCAATATCCAATTAATGGTGTCTTACCCCATTAGCAAAGCTCATGAATTTCTTCTTGAAATCTCCCGCTGACATTCCATCAAAGGAGTCTCCAACCTCGATCACTTCCTCTTGGCTAGCTTTTCTCTTCCTCACCCTAGAGCCAATACCAATGCTTTCATCAGGAACAGGACTCTTCTTAGGAGCAGGTGGAGGTTTCTTTTCAATCTTGACAACGGGTTCAGAGAGCGTGGCCTCAATATCATCCAGGTCAAAGTCGACCACGAAACTACCGGTTTGGAGACCGCATGGACATAGAGATATTGTCAATAACGAATAACACATCAAATTAACGACGCTTATCAAAGGTAACAAGATACCAAGCTTACCGGTGGACATAATTACGTAAGTAGAAGCCTTTATGTCCTCTGGAATAGTCGACGAAGCTTCCAACAAACCTTTGGGAGACCTCTTATCGAGAGGGAGACTGAAAAACTCTTCGATCTTGGCTAGAGTGTCTTTGGCAGGTGGAAACAATTCTCCCCAATCAATATCTACATAAAAGCAAGAACAATTACAATTCAGTTTGTCTCAAGAACAGGAAGTCACAAGAGTAAGAATTTAAGTACCTCCCTTGTTCCATTGCTTCGATATCTCATCCTTTTCTCCAATCGACGTCCTATCAACAAAGAAAAATCTATTCTTCCATCCCCTATCACTGGAGGATGTGGTGCTCATCAAAGGATTTCTACCTGATTTCTTTCTAAAAGGTACCTTTTGGAACCAAAAAGTTGAAGATCATAGGAGTAGGCAATTTCGGGAAGCCCTAGGTTTAGTCCGTTTTCCCGGTTTACTTTGAGCACAAAAGCAAAAACTCGCCAGGCCATTGGCATAAGTTGAGCATAAGCCAGTTGAGTTTTTCGATAGAACTCAAGTAACAACAAAGTGGAAAAGGGTAACTAAACCCTAGAAGGAAGGGATATTCGAAGAAACAGATCCATTTGAGGGAAATATGGTCAGACCTAAGTTTTATGGAAAAGGGATGAAAAATTGCACCACTTGGGAAGCAACATTGTTGTTTTATGGACTCTATTTAAGAATCGTTGAACAAACAAGTTTCTTCAACGGGTTTAGTAAGGAGATTTCCACAAACAAAATCATCGAGATTAATCTCTACGGGACCTTGTGGGGATGACACTTTCTCGGGTTTGGACGCAGACAACCTAGTTTTACCCATGGTTGACAAAGCAAAAAGAGAAAAATAAACAAAGGGAGAAGGTGAAAGACGGAGGAATTTTACCTTGGAGACGAACGGCGCCGTGGGCCAACGGAGGTGAAAAGAAGCTTCGAGAAGATTAATTTATCCTCTCAAGCGGTTAATAAAAAGAAAAAGAATTCCTTTTCGAAAATAACTCTTCTCCCCAACCGTCCATTTCAACGCCACGTCTTCCAAAACGTCCCATCAAACAGAGTGGACAGTTGGACCATTAATTCAAAAGAAAAAACATTTTGACTCTTCAGTTGCCAACATAGTCAAATGTTTTTGGGGACAAATTGTTGTGGGCATTTTTCAACATGACGACATCTTCAATTGATCCTGCATATCGAGATGTCATTACACTGTAAGTATTGTTTTAATATTTACTTGTTCAATATTTCCTAATATTCTTATTCTTATTTTTCAGTAATTAAGAGAGGAATGCGGAACAATATCCAAGCACGTTCAACAGACCTTCAAACGGCTAGGGCGACTTGGTCTCACGGAGGTTGAAGTGATAAACCAAAATGCCGAGATTATAGGAACCATATTGACTCTTTCATATCTACTTGTATTTAAGGGGAAATGGAGACGGAAAAAACACACTCATGCTCATACGCACACACTCTACACACAAGCTCTTGTAATCCTCTCCATTATCTTCCAAAGTTGTAATCGTGATTATTATAGTGAAACCTTTAAGGTTGGAGACCTAACTCCCGGGGTTTTTTCCAAAGAGGTTATCACCTCCAAGGTTTTCCTCGTTAACAAATCGTGTTGTCATTATCTCTTTTTCATTCTTTTGTTCCATATAATCGAATTCCATAGTTCCCTCCTTATTATTCAATCCACACACTAAACCTAGTTAAGATTCTACTAAATTGTTTTTTCTACCAAAACACCGACCACTATTCTGAAGAATTTGGATAAACTGCAAACGATGAAGTTTCATCTCAATGTTTGATCTGGTTTCTTGCAGTTTTATATGTTTGGTGCTAGCCTAGTTCAAAGCGGGGCCCAAGTTCCGAGACTTCCTCGCTTCAAGAACTCGTACATTTCAAGAAACAGAGATTTCTTATCACCGGCAACCTCTTCACGGGCTTCATTTATGAAGCAATCCCCAATATCAAACAGACCCTCTCATGCAGGGCATGGAAGCACATCAGGCGAATTAAAGTGTCACTAAGCATTTTATATGCAGTTAAAGATTTCCAAAACTTCCTTTTACTTGCACGATGATAAGTACTTGCAAAAGAAAAAGTTTCCTGTGAGTTTGCTTTGGTTTGCATAGTTTACAGTTACACAAAACAGTTCCATGAATAAAATTCACTTAAAAACATATCTTGATCACTTATGTTTTTGATATGCTGCTTAAGATTGCCAAAAATATCCTTAACTTGAATACCAAATTGCCAACCAACTTCTTCAGACTGAAAAGATAACTACTCAAAACCACCAAATCCTAAAGTTTTGAGCGTTTGCCCAGTGGGGGTCAAGAGATGCCAAATAATTTACAAAGAGTAGAAAATGGATTTGATCAAATAGGTTCTAATCCATGTGAACAGTGCCTATGGAAATGATGATGAGAAAGTTGCATTATCAAACTCAGTATCAACATCTCCTGGAATGTAAACAAAGATGACATTTTCTTCCTATATATTCCCTCTTTCCCGGACTGATTGTCCCACTTTTTTAGTAGTTAATTTGATTGAACTTAGAAAAAAGATTTAGGGAAAAATAATTGTCCTATTGACTTTTTTTTAAGGAATCCTAATGAAATTCTAAATATTGGTAGAATATTTAATGGTGTATCAATAACACCATTTAATGTTTAATGGTGTATCAATAACACCATTCTAAATATAGGTCACATCACACAAGCAATGTTCACCATATTGTTAAGACAATGATTTTCCATAACACTTTGGGGTAGTATCTTTGGGGTGACTTTTTTCTTCAAAAAGGAAGTAGGAGGTGATATTTTGAAGTATAACATACCTCCAACCTGTCCATCAAAAACCCGATGATCTGCAGATAGAGTCAGGTTCATTTTTGTCAAAAACAGCAGGCTTCTCAATTCCTGGCACAAAGCAAAAGCAAGTTCGATGAATCACCAAGAACCATAAATGGCTAGCTGATATAGTACAATGAGTAAAAGATAGCTTACCATCTTCTCCAATTACTGGTTCAACAACTTGGTTTCCCCTACCAACAAGCAAGAATGCAGCCCCGCATAAGCAAACAGTCAATTTACAACCACTAATAAACTAATGATAACTGAAGTCGCTTCTTTGCATGTTTATGTGTGTGTGTGTGAGAGAGAGAGAGAGAGAGAGAGAGAGAGAGCGAGAGAACCTGAGGTGGGTTTATAATGGCACAAAACTGGTCCACCGGAAACATCCCCAAATTTGAAATGCTACATTAAAATCAGAGAGAGAAGCATTCTTTAGAAAGAATAGGTTTCTGGATTACATTGATCACTAACATTGAATGCTAAGAAATTATTCACCTGAAGGTACCGCCTTGGAACTCATTAGGTGTTAGCTACCCTGTTCGTGCTTTTTCGGCAAGACCTTTAACCTTAAATGCAGAAAGTTCACACCAAAATTTAGAAATCGATCAAAATGTTTGAAAAAAAACTCGAAGAACCTTAAATCTCAACAAGCTAATGTAACATTCCACATATCAGTTGATCAGGGTAAAAAACATTATAGAAATCATTCAAAAATTTGAAAGAGTTTCAATTTCAAAGCCCTAAATTTGTTAAGATTTAGAAATTTAGGGATATGAGATTGGATTAAGAGGGAGAAAAGGTAAGTGGAGAGAAGAGATACATGTACTGAAACCGTTTGCAACATCGTGCTGCTGCAATTGCGCAGTAATCAGAGTGCGACGTCTAGACTTTGATTCCCGCTGCACAAAAAAAAAACGCAAAAGAATGTCAACCCACAAACTCCCCATTTCCATGGCAAAAGAAAGAAGAGAAAAGAGAGAAGAGAGAAAAGCGAAGAGAGAAGAGAGTGCGAGAGGCTCCATAGAAGAAGAGAGAGAGGGGGCGGCGACCATGGCATGGCAGAAGAGAGAGGGGGAGGCAAAGACGGGTTTTGGGGAAGAGAAGCGACGCCTGCAGAGGAGAGGGAGTAGAGAGAGATCGAGAAGAAAGCGTACAAATGGAATATTAAAGGCCTCAAGCTTATTTCATACGCTGTTATTTTCTGTTCTATTTGGGTGTACTAAGTAATTGATCTTTTGGGAAATGAATCTGGTCTTTATTCAATCCAAGTGCTTGTTTGAGCGGGAAAAAATGGGTGTGTTGAAGTGCTTTGCACTTCAGCTTTTATATAGTTATAGATTTCTTTGCATCGAAAAGGCATCATTTGCAAACAAATAGCATCCTTTGCACCCAAAATGTCATCTTTTTCATTAAAAATGTCATTTTTAGTTTAAAATGCATCCTTCATGTCCCTCATGGTTGGATCTCTCTTTCCTAGGATTGCTTAGTGACCTTCCTAAGGCACGAAAAGCATAGGAAGAGCATAAAGATCCAATCTTTATACCCTTCCCCTAGTTCTCTTTGGTATTTGATGCATCCTTTGGAGCGGACCGGTGTAAAGATCCCATCTTTATATCGCTTCTTCCATTAAAAGTGCCATAATCTCCTTTAGAAAAGGATGAACCCTAGCCACATATCTCCGATCATCACTTGAGACGAGCATAAATGCCCCGAAAGAGTCCGAATCGTCTCAAGATGTAGGATTGATAGGCAAAGGTCATTCCTTTCTAAAGGACCTCATCCTTGGACTCTAAAGCGGTGTCCCTATCTCGATCACACATGACCCAAGGTCAAATAGTGATGATCACAAGTCCAAGATGAGGACGGGATCAAAGTCCCGAACACATAAAAATCCAAGGAATCCCGAGCGATAACCAACTAAATGGTTTATACGTCCGGAAGACAACTTGGAACATTCCCCCCCTCCTCTTCCAACACATGCACACAAGAAAGCACGCAAGCAAGCACGAAAAATGGGATCTTGGGAGACTTGCTTCGGCAAGGCACCTTGGGTGAACGACGATCCGTTCTTCCCAAGGGGTAACTTAACCTCCGGACCCTTACTCCTTTTTTTCAAAGTTTTGAGGAAATCAAAATGGCGTGGCGACTCCGTTTTTTCAAATTAAACCGGATGTTTTCAAACTCGAGTGAATCCAAATAAAACACAAAAAAAATATTTGGGCCCCCACATTCACAGTTTGGCGACTCCACTGGGGAAATACCAAAGGAGAAAGCTTTCATTTTTTAAAATAAAAAAATGATATCCGATATATGGGTGGAAACCATTAACCTTCCTGTATCGCTTCCTAACCCAAGGCTTGGGATAAACGATGGTCTAACAATCCCACGTACCGGTATCTCTTTTCGAAAAAATAATAATAAAGAGAAAGCTTTTTTCCTTTGAGCGGGTTAGCCTCCCGTCGCGGATTCCATTTGTCATGCTTGCTTTTTCTTTCTTCGCCTTGCATTGCATCTTGGTTCTTGGGAATTGTGCATGCTCTATATACTGAACAGGAAGCCTTCTGGAGTTGAAAGGTGCCTAAAATGTTTGGGGAGCAACCTGAAACTGAAAAGGATTGGAACCTGGAAAATTGAGCAATGCAGCCGTACGGCTTAATCCGCTTCGGATTCCAGCCGGGCGGCCTCATTGGCAATTCCACCAGGACAAATTTGAGGTTAATCTGGCAGCTTAGGCAGCTTGGGGCTATTCAATTCCAAAGCTGACCAGGCTCCAGAAAATTTACGTGCCTTAACTGTTGCATTTTTACCCCATCCCGAAAAATCATTCCTTTTAAAACACATTTCTGAAAATCTCTGTTTTAACTCAAAAAGGAACATTTTTTAGGAGACCGCACACTACGCGCACCTTATATATCCTATACACTTTGCACGCACTTCCTTCAAACCCGGGGTGGTTGTTCAGTTGCAGTCACGGACAGCCTTACGATGCTCCCGGGTGCGCACGGAATCACCCCAAACTCCCCATGGCAGCCAGTGTCGACCAATGCACAGTCCGTGTCACACGTTTCAAAAAACCATGACTTTTTGGTTGGTTTTTGGTTTAGTCCGTGTCATATAGCCCAGTTGCATATCCCCGTAAAGGTCAAGCCTTAGTCCATAACGGAAGTCAAGATCTTTCGCGCAAGCGGAGCTCTGCCGAAATTCCGACAAGGAAAAATTGGTAGAATCTTGACTCCGGCATTGACTTTGACTTTGACCCGCACGGGATGCGTAAGAGTCAAGACCAAGTCCGTGCCAAAAATCCGAAGATCTTTCGAGCAAGCGGAGCTCTGCCGAAATTCCGACAAGGAAAAATTGGCAAGATCTTGACCCGACATTGACTTCGACTTTGACTCACGCACAGCGTATGTAATGAAGTTCAATGTGGCACTGTGTCATCCGGCTTTTATCGCCCGACCCATGCTTATTATCTTCTCGGACATTGCCGAAAAGTCAAAACGTCAATCGCGCAAGCGAAACTCTGCCGAAATTCTGCTAAGGCTGAAAGACGAGACTTTCCCGGCATTGCCTTGACTATAATCCGCATCGCTCGTGCGTTAAAAGTTCTTATGACCCGCTAGACCCGTTAGGAGCGTTCTTCTCTCTCAGTCGGTGGGATCCGCGTGCCCTATAGAACCCTCGCCCGGGGCTGTCCACCCTGGGAGGTCGAAATACAGGTGGAATACGAGGGGCTTATAGACGTAGTGATGGAGCCCACTGATCCAGGATCTAGAGTAGTTGCGAAAAAAAGGGCAAACCCCCTTTTCCAACCAAATAGAAATAAATAAAAGACATTGTTTTAAGTAAACTTGAACAATTAACGGAATCATAATTGCATGGTCCTATCTCTGGAATCCCTAATCGCGACCTCCTCGGTCCAACCTCCGATTTTCTATCTCGACCCTTCGCGGTCAAATCCCTAATTGCGACCTCCTCGGTCCGATCTCCAATTTTCCATCTCGACCTTTCGCGGTCAAATCTCCAATCGCGACCTCCTCGGTCCAATCTCCGATTTTCTATCTTGACCATCCGCGGTCGAATCTCCAATCGCGACCTCCTCGGTCCAACCTCCGATTTTCTATCTCGATCTTTCGCGGTCAAATCCCTAATCGCGACCTCCTCGGTCCAATCTCCGATTTCCAAATCTCAACCTTTCACGGTCAAATATCCAATCGCGACCTCCACGGTCCGATCTCTTATTTTCGATTCTGACCTTTCTCGGTCAAATTTCCAATCGCGACCTCCTCGGTCCGATCTCCGATTTTCAATCCTGACCTTTCTCGGTGAAATTTCCAATCGCGACCTCCACGGTCCGATCTCCGATTTTCAATCCCGACCTTTCACGGCCAAATATCTAATCTCGACCTTTCGCGGTCAAATCTCCAATCGCGACCTCCTCGGTCCGATCTTCGATTTTCTATCTCGACCTTTCGCGGTCAAATCTCCAATCGCGACCTCCTCGGTCCGATCTCTGATTTTCTATCTCGACCTTTCGCGGTCAAATTTCCAATCGCGACCTCCTCGGTCCGATCTCCGATTTTCTATCTCGACCTTTCGCGGTCAAATCTCTAATCGCGACCTCCTCGGTCCGATCTCCGATCTTCTATCTCGACCTTTCACGGTCAAATCTCTAATCGCGACCTCCTTGGTTCGATCTCCGATTTTCTATCTCGACCTTTCGCGGTCAAATCTCTAGTCGCGACCTCCTCGGTCCGATCTCCGATTTCCGATCTCGGCCTTTCAAGGTCCAATCTTTCCCGATCAATCAGGATTAGGAGAAAATGTGTTTTGAGTAAAACTTAAGCGATAAGTGCATGTTACTTGAGCCTTCAGCCTAAACACTTACCTCCAAGCCTAAACACTTACCTCCGAGTCTAAACCTTGCCTACCCCCGAGTCTAAACCTTGTCTATCCCTTTCCCGCAGCGAGAAAGAAGTGGGTGAGAATATCGGGTCAGCGGCTTGTCAGTGCGGAAATTTCAGGCTCAGATAGTTCGTCAGAATCGTCCGTTTCATCAGCCCAGAAATTCAGAATGGCAGATTTGACAGAAAACAGTGATGGTTCGGGTCAATCAATGACCAGAGAAGAAGAGTTAGTCCTAGCTTTGGAAAATGCCCATAGTGAAATTACCCGATCTTTTCCGCGCGCGGGGCGCGGCGGAGAAGGCGGTTGTCTTTCGCGGGGGGTTGGTGTCTGAGACCTCGCTTCACGGGAAGGAGCAGAATGAGGAGTCGCCACGCGGTTTTGTATTTTGAGCCCAAACGTTGAGAAACGGCTATTGCGAAAATGGTGTCGTTTTTATTGGTAGCAAAAACTTAGGAAAAGGCTTTGAAAACAGGGATCATTTTTATTGGCAGCAAAAACGAGTAAAAAGCTTTTTTTTGTACCAGAGATTGTTAGGTTCGGAGGTCAGGTTACGTTTCGGGTAGAGTATTACGAGATCGCCCGAAACGCCTCGCATGACGAGTCTTTCTACCTTTCTCGAAATCGTGTGTGTGTGTGTGTGTGTCCTTTGAAATGGGGGGCTTGAATGACAAGCTTTAATCTTGGTTTGAGTGACAAACGTTGATTAGGTGACTTTTGAAAAGACGAGCGTTTGAATGACAAACGTCGGTTTTGAGTTTGAAATGAGCGTTTGCGTGGCAAACGTCGACTTTGAGTTGAAAATGAGCGTTTGCGTGGCAAACGTCGATTTTGAGTTGAAAATGAGCGTTTGCGTGGCAAACGTCGATTTTGAGTTTGAAATGAGCGTTTGCGTGGCAAACGTCGACTTTGAGTTTGAAGATGAGTCATTGTTAACGATTTTTACGAGAAAAATGCGTATTAAATGATTTTAAGTGTCAAATGGCGGCTTTGAGTTTGAAGATGAGCGTTCGGAGGCCGAACGTCATCTCGCGCATTTTGAAAGAGAGTTCGACGGACGAACTCCGGTTTTGAACCGGGCATTACATTGTTAACGATTTTTACGGGAAAAATGCGTATTAAATGATATGCGATCAACGAATCGGGTTGCGACTCGGACTTTTGAAAAGTAAATACTATCACAATCCAAACGGATCGGACTGGTAAATGACAGTATTTAAAGCGGTGTCAACGGAATCAAACGATCCGGAATCGTAAATGACGATCAACGAGGCCAAACGGCTCGGAATTGTAAATGACGATCAACGAGGCCAAACGGCTCGGAATTGTAAATGACGATCAACGAGGCCAAACGGCTCGGAATTGTAAATGACGATCAACGAGGCCAAACGGCTCGGAATTGTAAATGACGATCAACGAGGCCAAACGGCTCGGAATTGTAAATGACGTGAAAGTAAACGGAACGGGGTCGGAACGCCATTTTAACCCGTGATTACTTCTCTTAGGGAAAGAGAAGAGGATCGAGGGGCTAAAACGTATCGGACCCCGTTAGACGGAGGCGTCTACATTTTGACAATGACGTTCGAAACAGTTATAGCGACTGGCGCGTAAACCGAGACGGAACGGAAGATTCAGAGAGAGGGAGTTATACCTATGGCTAGGGTCGACTCCTTTGGCTCGGGAGGTGTGCACGGGACACGGAAAGTTATTCGAAAGGTTGTTTCGAAGTTGTAGGGTGCGTATTTGATCGAAATACGAAGGTTTCACGCGAATCGAGACAAAACGGGAGCTCGGGAGGGGTGGAAACCAGTTTGGACCGTGGGGTATGAGATTTTTTGGTGTTTCTTTCTCCTTTCTTGCCTTTGACAGCAACTTCTATTTATAGGGTGAAAATTGCAGTAGGAGTCCGGCCGGACTTGGACTGAATTTCAGGGGTTTTGGGAATTTTGGAAACTGAGGACTTGTTGGCAATTTCAGAAAATTGCACGCTGAGTCCCACGGACTTGGCTTGCAAACCAGGGGTATTTTTGTCTTTTGGCCTTGATTTGTGCTTGACGAGTGACTAGAGGGAGGTGGCATGCAGGACACGTGTCCTGTGACTCACCGTAAGTGTGGGAGTTCGTTCCCGGTCCCGGTTTTGTCCGTTTTTTAAAATAACAAACCGGAAATGTCCGAAACGCCCGAAAGTGCCGGAAAATGCGTTTTGTGGAAAGCCATACTTTTACGTGAGATGTCACGTGATAAGTACGGTTTGACGTCTGGATGCACGGGGCAGTCCCGGACTTCTCGTTGGCACAAAGAACGGGAGTTTAACGAGTTCCGCTAACCTGAGCGGGCCGCTTAACGGATTTCGGTTAACTTTCTCGACGGATTTGGACGATCCGGATTTGGGTACTTACAGCTAGCCCTCGGCGACGTCACTTTCGAAGGAAGTGGGGTCGTCGAAAAGATAAGGATCCAAATCGGGATGCCTTACTTTGAAAGAGACCCGGGCGGTCACCGGCCGGACCCTTAGCGAAAAGGATTCCTACGTATCCCGAGCGGGAATCAAGCCGATCGTAGTTCGAAAAGGGGCAAGGGCCGCGCATGGGGACCTTGACTCCGAGCGAGACCGTTAGGAGGCGTCTAAACCTCGGATAAGACCATTCGCGAGGTACCGTACTCCGAATGGAGACCGTTAGGAGGCGTCTCGAACCCGGGGCTTCGAAACCTTCGAGGGCGTGTGGTGCCTCAAACCGGAGTTGCGATGCTAACGAGGGCGTTCGTGCCTCGGGTGCCGGGCTTATTGCCGTTGCGCTTTATCCCGCCGGGGATGAGCGTTCGGGCCTACCCGGATGGCCGAAGAGGGATTGTTGTGCGGGCTTATTGCAGCTGCCGCTGAAGTGGAACGGTCGGGCTTACGACTGGCGGCCGGGGAGATAAATGTTCACTTGCTGAAGTGAAAAGGTGTTCGGGCTTACTAGGATGGCCGAATAGGGATTGTTGCAAGGCGTTCGTGCCTTGGGGTTCGGGCTTATTGCAGTTGCCGAAGGAGACTGTTTGCAAGGCGTTCGTACCTTGGGGTTCGGGCTTATTGCAGTTGCCGAAGATGACCATTGGCAAGGCGTTCGTACCTTGGGGTTCGGGCCATTGCGCTTGCCGAAGGAGACTGTTTGCAAGGCGTTCGTACCTTGGGGTTCGGGCTTATTGCAGTTGCCGAAGATGACCATTTGCAAGGCGTTCGTACCTTGGGGTTCGGGCTTATTGCAGTTGCCGAAGATGACTGGCGAAGGTCTTGGTAAGAGAGTGGAGGTCGGACCGCGAAGGTCGGGATCAACTGTTTGAGATCGGACCGTGAAAGGTCGCGATTGAGGATTGAAATCGGACCGTGAAAGGTCACGATTGAGGATTGAAATCGGACCGTGAAAGGTCACGATTGAGGATTGAAATCGGACCGTGAAAGGTCACGATTGAGGATTGAAATCGGACCGTGAAAGGTCGCGATTGAGGATTGAAATCGGACCGTGAAAGGTCGCGATTGAGGATTGAAATCGGACCGTGAAAGGTCGCGATTGAGGATTGAAATCGGACCGTGAAAGGTCGCGATTGAGGATTGAAATCGGACCGTGAAAGGTCACGATTGAGGATTGAAATCGGACCGTGAAAGGTCACGATTGAGGATTGAAATCGGACCGTGAAAGGTCACGATTGAGGATTGAAATCGGACCGTGAAAGGTCACGATTGAGGATTGAAATCGGACCGTGAAAGGTCACGATTGAGGATTGAAATCGGACCGTGAAAGGTCACGATTGAGGATTGAAATCGGACCGTGAAAGGTCACGATTGAGAGTTTAATGGTGAGGACCATTTAAATTTTAACGTCGGGAGACGGAATCGTAACTAAAATGTCCGGAGACATGGTTGAACGTTTGAATGTCAAACGTCAACTGGACTGAATTTAACGTCTGGAGACGAGCGTTAGTGAGAACTAACTGAGAATTTAACGTCTGGAGACGAGCGTTAGTGAAAACTAACTGGGAATTTAACGTCTGGAGACGAGCGTTAGTGAGAACTAACTGGGAATTTAACGTCTGGAGACGAGCGTTAGTGAGAACTAATCGGGAATTTAACGTTCTGGAGACGAGCGTTAGTGAAAACTAACCGGGAATTATCCTCGGGGATAGGGCGTTAGAAATGTCTAATCGGGGAAATTTTACACTTTCGGGGCCAAAAGTGGTAAAATTGGAATTGCCAAAAGCCGAGGGGCAAAAGAGGCAAAAATTATTCTGGCGCAGTAAGAGTCCGGCCGGACTTTTACTGTTTTTCCAGAAACCTTTTAAATGCCGAGGCTGGGGAAGAAAATGGGCATTTCTTCCATTGTTGCCGGCGAGAGAGGAGAGAAAAGAGAGAGAAATCCAACCCAAATTGCAAGGTTTGCTCGAATTTGTGAGGGAAAATCGCTATGGAGGGTGAAGGAGGACCAATGGCTCGCCACGGAAGGACCGACGACGAAAGAACTCGATTGGTTCGGACCATTCGAACCACCACTCTTCCATTGAATCCGGCGGAGTTTTATCCGGCGAGGGACCGCCACAACTCCAAGGGAGGGATCGAAAGACACGTAAGTTCCCTACAAATTCCATTAATTTCAAGAATGTGCATTCTTTAAATGTTAGAAATTTGTTAGGAATTTACTTAGGGATTTTGGTGCCCGATTTGGGGCTTTTGACTTTGCTATGAATCGTTGTCGAAATTGACTAGGACGTAGTTCAATTGACATCATGGGTAGATGACATAAAAATTTTGGTTGCAAAATTCCATGTCTAAAGGCATTTTCCAAAATTAAAGTAACTTTAATTCGGGACGGAGCGAAATTTTCGAAAAATTCGAAAGAATTTGAAAGTTCCGGATTCGACGGAGTTTTCGAAATGATTTTGAAAGTTCCGGATTCGACGGAGTTTTCGAAAGATTTTGAAAGTTCCGGATTCGACGGAGTTTTCGAAAGATTTTGAAAGTTCCTGATTCGAAAGATTTTGAAAGTTCCGGATTCGACGGAGTTTTCGAAAGATTTTGAAAGTTCCGGATTCGACGGAGTTTTCGAAAGATTTTGAATATACGTAGGAAATGAATGAGAACCGTAATCGCATTGCATCCTTTTGACATGCGTTGTTGCATTTTGTTGACGTTGCTTCTGTCTTGTTTGTCTGCAGGGGACAGGGATGGTTGATACCCACAACCAGAAGAGTCGGGTGCCTTTGAGGCGCAGTGCATTGTGGGGCCTTATCCCTGACGTGGCCCGAGAGGGAGAGAGGAGTCCACGACACCGGTGATTGACTCCGGCCGGGCCGGGTTTATCGGCCGTAGCCGCGACACCGATACGCCGAGGGGCAGTGTCCATGTATGTCGCGCCGAGCGAGTAGGTGGGATACGACCCACACTTTCCATTTCGATGGGGAGGCGACGGTGACTCCCACGGATTTTGCCGCTATCACCGGGTTGCCGACTTATGGCAACGCGCCGGTGTGGGTTGATGGTTACACCCCTGAGCGCTTGTCTCGGGCTGGGTTTTGATATTACCGATGCCAGGGCTTAGGCATTCGGTACAGCCGATGGAGCATCACTTGAGGGCGGGTGTCGCCGATTATCCGCCGGGTCCTCGAGGATGACCGCGGAGCGTCCGGCTCGAGGGTTCCTTTGGTTTGCGCCGTCGCCGACCTTGTTCCCGACTTCCGACACGTCTTGTCACTTCCCTCTCGCTCGGTCGCCGATGATCCGGATGCCGTGAGGGGTTTGCGTGGGGGAGGCCGGATCGGCCGAGCTCTACCATTCCCCGGACAGTTCTCGCGGGAGAGGAGCACTCATTTAGCCGCTTTACGCCCGTCTTGGATGTAAGTTTACGTGCTTTTTCTCTTCCTTGCCTCTTTTATGTACTCGTATGTATCCGCTTGTCAGTAGCCGACATAACTTTCCATTCTCTTGGCGTGTCCGGTGCTACGAGGTATTCGGCCCGCAGGCTTGGGACGTCAAGGAGCCGTACCGTCCCCGTTCCCCGCCTTGCCGGTTTGGCGTAAGAAGGCGAAGAGGGCGGTCTCTTCGAGGGTTGGCACTCGAGTGTCATACGAGGAGATATCTCCGGCGCCGAACCCGGAGTTCTCCGAGAGGATCCACTCGACCCGGTGGAGCAGTGTTTGATCATGTCGCGGTGCAGATTTCCGCCGAGACTACACGGCGGCGAAGCTCCCGGTGGGACTTCACCGCGACGCCATGTATCCGGGGAGAGGGTGACCCGTCAAAGATAGGCAGGGTCTCTTCCATTGGTGCCTGGGTGGATCCTCCTCTCGTACATGCAAAGATCCCCGGGAGATGCCGATGGATGAGCCGGAGGGATACCTTCAGTGGTGTGTATTCACCGAGTACATCATAGAGGGGGCCGCCTATGATGTTTTCTTGAGGATGAGGCCGAGGAGCCCACAGCGCAAAGATAGGGAGGGCGAGGTCCCCGGAGGTCCTCGACATTTTCCCGTCCCACGAGCTAGGCTAGCGTACGAGGGGCCGGACGGTTCGCGCAGCGACTTGTGATCCCACTGGCCGAGCCGAGACCACGATACATGTGGCGGACCCCAATGCTTCGGTGAGCACCTTTTTTGATTTTCTCGCATTTGATAGTAGCATTCTCGCACATGATGCATCCGTACTTTCGTTCGCTTCGATGATTTTCCCGGTTCGCAGTATCTCGGCCATACGTACAATGAGGCCACGAGGCCGGTGGACGGTGGTCCGCCTATGCCAGGAGGCTCGTGGAGTTCATGCGGTGCGCTCCCGGAGGAGCGTGGACGTCCGCGATCGGGGCCGTCTAGGCCGAGGGGTTCGCCCGCTCCCACACCGGTGGGGAGGACTTCACACGTGGCTCGCGCTCGCGGCGGAACGGCCGGGATTTGGAGCTCCTTCTTCGCGCACTCGGGCGCGAGAGGGGGAGTCCTCGAGTTCGCGTACTCCGAGGAGGCCCTTTGCCTATTCCCTACTGGGAGGAGTTCGGCGAGTTCCCGTTTGCGACAGATCCGGCCGGCGGGCAAGACGTCGAGTGTACGGATGACGAGCAGACTCGCAGTAGTCCCCTTTATCGTTTCTTTCTTTATTATTTTGTTTAGACAAAATGCATGTATTTGTCAGAACAAATTTTGATTTGAAATGTATTTGCAAAAGGCGCCGTGGGGCGGAACTCGTATTTCGCATATTTATTCGTGATCACCTTCGCTATTTTTGGCAAATAAGCAAATAGGTTAATCAAAAATAAATAAAAAGGAGAAATGCATTAAAAATTGAACGGGTCAAAAATTAAGCATGTATGCACTAAATTTTAATTATTTGCACCGTTGCACGAGCCCTGGGCGGAAGGGATATTGTCATTTGTTGAATGAAATCGTATGTGCACGCAGATTTCATAAGGGTGAACAGTGGCATGGTTTGGAAATGTTTCCAACTTTAAGGCAATGGTCGCAGAGTTGACCAAGTCAATCATAGGGGGAGTCCGGCACTGACTTGAAATGAATTTCCGCATTCTTTAAATTGCGCTCAGCTTTGCAATTTGTAAGAACCGCGCATTGCTTTTGCTCATTCTCGCCGAGTTCTTTTCCATTTCTTAAGGTTTTCTTCACCTTCTCGACATGGCTCCTTTTCCCAAGTTATCGTCTCGGATGCAAGAGCGATATTTGGACAACTTTCGCCGTGGGTACGGAACCACACGAGGCGTAACAAAAGGTTTTTCGAAGGTCGTTACGGGATTAAATCTGTTTGGGCTTTGAAGGAGCTCATGCCGATTGGGACCTTTTGAGAGCGCGTCTCGGGCTCGGGGACGTAAGGAGGAATGTGTACCTTTTCGTACAACGAAGTCACTCCTACGTTTGAAGATTTCCGGCCATTCTGGGAGGACCCGAGACGGAAATGCCTAGTTCTTCCGTATGCCGGTGGCATGGCCACCGCTGAGAAGCTAGTGTCTTTGCTGGGTATCTCTACTGGAGAAGCATACGGGATGCCGATACAGATACCGATTACGTTGACATTTCGGGACCGCCCGAAAGATTTGCCTGAGCCGAGGGGAGCGTCTTTGCGTGGGACGCGTTTGCTCGTGTGTGATTGCTACTTTGTTCACATTCACGTCTCGGGTGTGTGCCATCACAGATCGGACTCGGTGAGGCAAAGGCCGGAGTGGGAGGAGGAGACATCGTGCCATTGGTCTTGGGCGAGACGTTCTCGGGCATAGGCCGGATGGCGACCGGTAGCCGATACATGTGGGGAGGGAGTCCCGCTATGCCGACCATGTGGTTGAGGGAGAGGCCGCAGATGATGCCCGAGGTGCCAATGTCCCGTGACGCTGGGTCTTTCTCGCGACGTCCTCTCGGTGATAGGGGTAATCAGCCGAGCCGGAACTCGGATGGCCGACTTGGCACGCATCACTTGCGATGGTGGGTTCCCCATTGGAAGTTACAGACTTGTAGGACCGCTCAGAGGGTCTCGTTGATCGTCGAGTGCCGGGCCGTCTCGCACGTCTTTCTATATTCCATCATTGGTTCTCGCGGCAAGACGGGCCGGAGCAGATGCCGCCGACCGATCCGAGTTATGCCGCTACCTTTGAGGTGGGATCTCTGCGGATGGAGGATCCTTCGACGCTATTGCCGATCACCCGATGGTGGCAATACACGTCCTTTCCCGCCAGGTTCTCTTTCACCGGAGAGAGGGCACTGTTCGTCGACGCAAAGATCCGGACCGGTACGAAGAGTGTATGGGGAGACACAGATGGCTATCTTGTGGAGACGGAGTGAGCCGTTGGGTGCCGATCACCCGGACAGCTCGACATTGAGGAGGACAGAGGCGAGGGCTAACCCCGGGAATCGTATCGGCGACGCCACGGCCGATTATGTGGCAAGTGCCGATCGGGAGGCCAATCAAAGCACCGCGATGATGGCTCGAAGCGAGGCGGCTCGAGACAGAGCTAGAGAAAGGACCGTATTGACACCACACAGATTGACGGAGGCGTCGGGAAGAGTCCCCGAGCTGTGTAGAAGGCCTACCGGAATATTTCCTCGCGAAGGTGAAGAACACTCACGGGGAAAAGGGAAAGGGAAGAAGGATGAAGGACCTAGTACGGGAAACTAGGTTGACCTTACCGTCCGTAGTATCCACCCACTGTCATTGCGCACACATTAATTGATTAATGTTTTATTGTAGTTTTGCTAGCGTGTAGCGAGTCAAGAGTTGACCGTGCTTGAACTCATCAAAGAATGTTTTAACCGTTATGAATTTGTAGGTTAAATGAAAAGAGTTTTCGAAACACAAGCAATTGATGCTTATTGTATTTTTTTGTTTTTTAGACCGAACCAAAGATGGCCGCCTACGTTCCCTTTTACAATTGGACTAAGGGGCTCAGTCACCGTAGTTCGACACTTTAGGTGAATTTGAGAAAAACCAAGACAAAAGAAGTGCGACTCGTTTTTTACCCGGATCATTAGCGGGAATGTATCCAAATTGGGTATTACTCTTTTAGCACTTTAATTTACCGAGGGGGACGGTGTAGGGGAAGGTGAGTTGACTCGTGCTCTTCCTCAAACGAAGTATTCGCGGAGCTTGCTTCCGTTCACGGGGTTAACGAAAGGGTTTCCGTCCAAATGCTAGCTTCATGGCTCCTCCGGAGAAGATTCTTTGTACCACGAATGGTCCTATCCAGTGTAGGCTCCCACTTTCCGAGGGGATTGGTCTCGCGTAGGAGGCTTTTCCTTTAGCACCAAGTCGCCTTCTTCGATGTCTCGGATCTTGACTTTCTTGTCGAATGCTCGTGCCATTCTCGCTCCGGTAGGCTCGAGTGTGTTCCATGGCTTTCAATCCGCGCTCGTCGAGTAGAGCAAGTTCGTCGTGACGGCTCGTAGCCATTCGACTTCATTGATCCCGTTTTCCAAGAGGACTCGGAGGGATGGAATTTCCAATTCCACGGGTAACATTGCTTCCATTCCGTAGGTAAGTGCGAACGGAGTCTCCCCGTGGCGGTTCCGACCGATGTTCGGTATCCCTGCAGGGCTAGATGTAGCTTTTCGCGCCTCCCGACCTCCGGTGGTCATCTTTCCGATTATCATGGCGAGAGTCTTGTTGGCCGCCTCTACCGCACCATTGGTTTGTGGTCCGTAAGGAGAAGACCCGTGACGTGTGACTCGAATTCGGCCGCAGTTGGTCACAATTTCCTTCGAAGTGAGTCCCATTGTCGGAGATGATCTCGTTGGACACTCCGTATCGGCACATGATGTTCTCTCGGATGAACTCGGCCACCTTCCTAGAATTCAAGCACCTTGTATGATCCGGCTTCTACCCATTTGGTGAAGTAGTCGATCGCGACTAAAATGAACTCGTGACCATTGCTCCCCGGAGGAGTGATCTTGCCGATGACGTCGATTCCCCATGTGGCGAAAGGCCATGGCGTAGTCATGCAAGAGAGTTCGTGAGGAGGGATGTGATTGAGGTTGGAAAACCGTTGACATTTGTCGCAGCCTTCTGACGAACCGGATGCGCCTGTTTCCATTGATATCCAATAGTATCCCATACGGAGAATGATCTCGTGTCAATGCTCGGGCGTTCATGTGCGGACCGCAGTTCCGTTGTGAACTTCGCTCATTAGCTCGCCGGCTTTTTCTTTGTTTACACACCGAAGGAGTGGCCCTTGGTGGCGCTTCTTGTACAACATACCCCTGAATGACGAAATGGGATGCCGTGCGTTTTAATGCCATCATGTTTTTGGCTTTGATCCCTTCTTTGTATTTTCCATCTTCATTTGTGAAGGAAGCTTCTCCGCTTTGGAGGTACTCGGTAAATTTGATTGTACCAGTGGTTCGTCGATCGTTTCGTTTCTTTTTCGATCTCACAAAGAATAGGCGGGTGTTTCCCGTCCGCCTATTCTCGAGGGGTTTTACCGCTTCCCTCGGGAATTTCGACAAGAGAGGCGAGGGTTGCTGTATGCCTCGCGGCGGTTCCCGTCTCTTGGCAAATAGTGAAAAGAGATGTCCTTGAACCGAGCAATGAGCTCCTCCATGTACGCGTGGTACTTCGAAGGCCGAATCTACCGTCTTCCATTTGTTGGATACTTGATTGATGATCAATGCCGAGTCTCCATATACATCCAGCTCTCCGAGATGTTGCGCCGAGGGCGGCTTCCAAACTCGCCGCACAAGCTTCGTATTCTCGCCGCATTGTTGGTTGCTTCAAAATTCACTTGATGGCTATGGGAGTATGCTCGTCCTGGGATCGACAAGGAGCATTCCAATGCCATTCCCCTTCTTGTTGGCTGCCCCATCGAAGAAGAGTTGCCGCCGGTTTGCGCCGTCAAGTGAAAAGATTCCGTCGTCCGGAAATTGCGGATCGTGACCCTTAGGTTCACCGCTTCGGGAAGTCGGCAAGCCGATCCGCCATTACTCGCCCTTTGTTGATTTTCTCGACCATGTACTTGATGTCGAACTCACCAGAAGAATGACCACTTGGCTAGCCGCATCGATGTGGATGGCTTGTCAAAGAGATATCGGACGGGGTCCACTTTGGAGACCAGAGCACCGAATGCGACCGCATGTAGTGTTTCGCTTCCCGACTACCCATACCAAGGCGGTACAGTTTTCTCCGATGCCGAGTAGCCGAGTTCACTTCCTTGAAGCTTTCGGCTTACGAAGTAGATTGCATGCTCAACCTTGGAATCTTTTCGCTCTTGTGCGCAGATTGCTCCGATAGACGTGTCTCATCGTCGATACATGTGAGTAGTGGCTTGTCTTCATGTGGCGGGCACAGACTGGGGGATTAACCAAGTAGGTCTTGATCTTTTCAAAAGCCGTTTGGCACTCGGAGTCCCATTTGATGTCGGCATTCTTTTCATCGCTTTGAACATGGGCTCGCAGAGAGATGTCAACCGGTTGATGAAGCGACCGATGTATCAAGTCTTCCCATGAAGCTCTTCACTTCGTCAGGTTTGAGGCGGCTTCATGTCGATGATGGCCTTGATTTTCCCGGGATCGGCTTCGATACCTCTTTCGTAACCATGTACCCCAAGCACCTTGCCGCGCTTGACGCCGAAGGTGCACTTTGCCGGGTTCAACCTCATGGAGTGTTTTCTCGAGTCCGTTGAAGAACTTCCTCGATCCGTCATGTGCCGCATGTCCGATCCCTTGGAGTGGATGATCATGTCGTCGACATATACTTCGATTTCTTTGTGAATCATGTCATGGAAGAGGGCTGCTGCACTCGCCGGTAAGTAGCCCCGCCGTTTCTTTAGACCGAACGGCATGACCGTGTAATGCATGTCCCCCATGGAGTGGTGAAGGCGCCTTGGCCTCGATCCTCCTCGGACATCTTGATCTCGGTTGTATCCAAGAAACCCGTCCACGAAGGACTTTACTTCGAAATTTGCCGTGGTGTCGACCAAAGCATGTCGATGTTAGGCAACGGGAAATCATCCTTAGGGCTGGCCTTGTTGAGATCCCGAAAATCCACGCAAAGATCTCGACCTTTCCGTTGGCCTTGGTGACCGTCACGATGTTGGAGAGCCAAGTCGGGTACTCAATCACTCCGATGAAACCAACTCGGAGCATTTTCTCAATTTCTTCTTTAACTTGCAAGGACCACTGGGCTTGATCTTGCGCAGCCTTCGTTGATGTGCTTGGATTCGGGATCCAGGGGAATTCTCGTGCTCCACGATTGAGGGATCGAGTCCCGGCATGTCCCGATATGACCAGGCGAACACGTCAACATACTCCCCGGGAGGAGGTTTATCGTGGCTTCCTTTTCGCATCGGCGAAGAAACCGCCCACTTCAGGTTCTCTTTAGGCTCTTGCACCGACCCTGTGTTCACTTTGGTCATAACCTCTTCGGCCTGGGGCCCGGTTGTCCTCTTGGTCAACTACACGCTCGAGAACTTCTTTAATGTATTGTTCGCTTAATGTGTCTCGCTTCTTTATCAATTGAGTTATTAACGTCTTTTAAGTTGTTTGTTAACTTATCGCTGTTAAAGTGGCAATGAGAGGATACTCCGAAAGGTCGACTTTTCATTACACAAGAGCGGGAATACATGATTGGCTACAACATTATAGTCCTCCAGCGTAAGGCCGTTGGATGACTCGCAGGACCGGATTCGACAAGGACCGACTCAAAGGGTTTGAGACCGGGTTTAGGGAGATGTGGGTGCGGGCCCGCCTTGTCTTCCAATTCTCGCCCGGCTTGCCCTTGGTCCGGTGAAAGTTACCCAATTCTTCATGGGCATTGCTGGATGCTTGAGGAGGGTGCGGGGATCGAGAGGCTTGGCTCCCGCCGTCCCTATCATGGCGATCATGCCGTTGTCCGAAGCCCCGGGGCCGATCAAGTTGGGCAACTCCATGACTTCTTCAAACAGACTCGTAGAGCCGGTCCACTGAGAGCGTCTTCTATGAATTCTGGTTCCTTATGCTTTGGATTTACTGCCTCGAATGTGGCCTCGGCGGCTGATCCGAACAACTTGTTTCCCGTGGAGAGTACCTTGAGTCGCTCCTCCAAGTCTGGGATTCCCTTGAATGTGTACTCATGCTGGACTGTGGTGGCAGTTGGTCCAGGTAGAGCTGTGATGTCGAGGAACGCTCCCCTTATTGGATTAGCTTTGAGTCCTCTGAAACGCTGAGGTCCCGTGCTAGCCGTTCCATTCTCGTCTCGTAGTCTTGGTGTTGACTATCCCCGCTTCTTTCTCATCTTCATCGCTTTCACCGTCGGTCCCCTCGCCCGCTGTCGGCTCGCTGTCGGTCCCCTCGCCCGCTGGCTCGGTTCCGCTGGTTCCTCGCTTCGCTGTCGGTTCCCTTGTTGGTTCCCTCGGTTCGCCGTCGGTTCCCTTGGTGAAGTAATGAGCGAGGTCAAAGCCGTAAGGTCGGAGATTGGGTGTGCTGCCGTTGGAGGTTCCCCTTTTGTGGGCCGCCGCCTTGGTGCGGGCGAGCCTTTTGTCTTCCTTGATGTCGCCCGGTGTTGGCACGTAGCCAAGCCCCCGGACCGTGGTGTGGTCCTTGACTTCAATAACTTGGTGCCGGCCTTGCAGCCTTTTTGCCGAGCCCCGCCCCGGGATGAAGTTCATGAGTTTCATCATCCTCATGGCGGGAGGAATCTCGATCGTGAAACAGTGGGAGGTCCACGTTGCATATTTGGATCTTGGAGGTCTCCAGAGTGAATCCGCTTAATGGCATGTCATCATTATGCTTGATTTCCAAGACTCGGAATGTCGTTGGTGCCGGTCCCCTGGTGGTGACACCGTCGCCGTAGACCGTGGTTAGCTCGTTGCCTTGCATGAACTTGAGGCACCGGTGAAGGGTGGATGCCACGCCATTGATTTGATTCAGCCAGGGATGCCCCCAGATGGCTGTGAAAGTGATTGGAATGTCCAACACTTGGAATTCGGTGGGGATCACCCGCTTGCCGAACCGCATGTTAAGAGTAGCAACCCCGAGAACCGTACGGGAAGTAGAGTCATAGGCCTTGACAAAGGTGGACCGAAGGCTTAAGATCTCGTGGGCTTGATGTCAAGCAGTGTCCATCATCTTGGCGGGCAAGACATTCATTCCGGAACCTCCGTCTACCAACACGCGAGGAAGACGACGCTCGTCCACTGGATCGTGATGTAAAGCGGCTCATTGTGATCGCCCCAAATTTTGGAAGGTCCAAATCGTGAAGGTGATAATGTTGCCATAGTGGATGTTACCAATCATCTCGAATGACTTCATCTCGGGGTTGCGCCCACGGGGACCATGGTACGGGCCGACTTTCCTCTAGCTTCGAGCTTGTGAGGATAAGAGGAGGTGAGCAGAGACCAAAGGGAAATGTTCGCCCGAGTCTCGCTTGAGCCGAGTGAGGATCGGGTCCTCTTTCAAGGAACTTGCGTCGCGGGCCGGCCGGACCGCACCCGGCTCCGTCGGCTTTTTGGTGGCCTTAGGTGGTAATGCATGGATTTGACCCGATCGGGTTAGAACGCCGACATCGTGTTTGGTCCCTTCGAACAGCCGCTTCCGAGTTGAGCCATAGTTAGAGGAGGATTCCTCGTAGCATAGGGCCATGCGTCTTCCCTCAACTCATTGATTGTGGATGAATTCCCTGAGCTTCGGCAAACTTGACGGATTCTCGTCCTGTGATACCGGCTTCGGGTGCCTCTCAAGGGGAGGTAGCCTACGCTTTGACGCAGCTTGTTCGAATGTCGTGCACAAATGCTGATTGCCTCGAACCGAACCGTGGCGTTGCCGACCCTCCGGGGAGGTTGGAGAGTTCTCGGCTCAAACGAACGGTCTCCTTGATCTCTTCACGGTATATCGCGTTCCTTTCCTTCTTGCCGAGCATACTGGGCACTGAGTTGGGTCTCGGCGATACTCGTGGTTGGCTAGTTTTCCTCCACTCGGGGCCCAGATCAACCTTCTTGCAATGGAGCTCGCGTCGAGAGTTAATGCCTCGCGTTTCTTCCCATGTGAGAATAGCGTGCTTCTTTGAACCGCGTGCGGCAGCCTAGGTAAAACCTCCATCGGGGAGAGTTTTCTTCTCTCGCTTTATCTCGAGTGGCGGGTATGTCGGAAGGTGAGTACACGGCTTCCCGAACATCTCGCCCATGTGACCGGTTGCATTCCCGCTTGATCGTTTCGTAAACGAAGTCCGTAGACTGTGGAATTTCCCCGAGTAGTTGCTCGAGACGAATTTCCATCCTCCTCCTCGTTTTTAAATAGACCTTCCTCCCCGAGCTGGGCCTTTCAATTTGAGTGCGGAGATGATCCGTTCCCATCCTCCCAGATCCTCGGGAGTCCGGTTTTGTTGACTTCATGCCCGGCTTGGAAGAGAATGGTTTCATCGTCTTCGTCGCCGCTTTCACAGCAGAACTTGCTTTCCTCGGGAAGGTAAGCGCTGGGATTCGTTCCGCCGTGTCGTTCCATCTCCTAGGTCATCGGGACCGTTGACCACCCTTGTTGGCGAAGGGGTTGGATGAGAACAGACGGTAGTCCGGGAAGTTGCCATGGGCAAAACTCCCGAGGTCGAACCGGTCTAGAGTGGCCTCTAGCTTTCTCGTCCGAAGCCGCCCGTGACACTTTAAGGGCTTGGTCCCCGTAGGTCTTTCGAGCTTGGTCTTCGTCCCAAAGACGACTTTCTTGAGCGGCTAGCTCCATGAGAGCTTTCCTTGCGAGACCTAAGCAGCCTCCGTAGGTGCGCATCGTCCGGTTAGTGTCCGTAACCGTGATTACATTCAAATCGCCGAATGGCGGGAACACTTGGATTACATTGACGAAGGAAGCCTGACCGGGACATTCCATGCGTCCTTCCTTGATCTCGATCACCAAGAAGTTTGCCCATATCTCGTTGATTGACCCCACGGGGGTATTGAATTCGCAATGTTGACGGTCTCGTGATCTCGCTCGATCGCCAAGTCTATCAAAGCTAGCAATGACAAGGTGATATTCAATCCGGGCCGTGACGGCCGGGAGCAGAATCGAACCGAAGCATGTTGATGCCGAGGTGGTCATTTCCCGTGTCGGAAGCCGACTCGCCTTGCGGGGAAGACTTTCACGTATGTTTTCGGTGGCCGGTGGAAGCGTTCCCGAGGTTGATCTCGACTTGTAGCAGGTGAGGAGCTTGGTCTCCTTTGTTGCCGCCTCGCCTCGCGGCGCTGAGGGTATAAGCTTGACCGACGGCACGGGCCGGTTGCCGCCGGGCCGGTACTTGGAAGTAGGGATGAGCTCGAGCTCGCTGGCCGCGCCTCGTTTACCATGAGCAGGCAATCATCGAGGGTGACCTTGGTGTGGCAGACCCGATAACAAGGACGGATCCTCGCTTCATCAGATACCCGGAATAGATGATATTGACGAAGTCGTCGTCCTTCACTTGATCGAGGGATTCCTCGTTGCGTGAATCACGTGCTTCCAATTGCTCGGATAGCCGTCTGCACTGGACGTTGAGCTTGACAATTTCCATGGTATTGGAACCTTGGTCGTAGGTGACCCGATCGGAAGGAGTTCCGTCCTCAAAACCGAGCATGTGAATGCGGAGGTCTCGCTTGCGGGTCCGCGCGTCCTCGACTCCGGAGAGTCCAGATTCATCGTCATCCGATTGCTCGATCCAGTGTAGGGACGTATTGCGCCAGTTGCGTGGCCGGAGCCTAGGAAAACATCATGCTCTTCGTTGGAGAAGAGGGTGCAATGGGTAGTTCCTCGTGGAGGACGTCCCATACAACTTCCATGCATTCATCACGAGAATGACGGTGTTTGTTGACCTTGATCACAAAAACCTCTTCACTGGCGGGGCCAGAGAGTTTGTTTGGAGAATGCCGACGAATCTCCGATTGGAGATCGGGGTTTATGTGCCCGTATCATGGCGAGAGTAGGGCCATTTCCTTTCCAATCTCGCTCCAAATGTCGGGAAACGACTGCCTGAACTTGGGATGTATCTGACCGCTCTGTGGTCCGCCTCGTCGAGTACGTTTACATAGTTAGCATCTCCGGACTCGAGGGATTCTCGATGAGATTTGCCCCGATAGTCCCTTGGTTGATTCGAAGGAGGTAACCCCTGCGCTCGAGTGCGGACTCGTTGCCATCGTCTCGGCTTCGTTTCCTATGAGGAAACCGTCCCCTGATGACTTCGAGATCTCCCGTCGGTTGATGAACTTGACACATTGATGGAGAGTGGAAGCTATGGCCTTCATGTGGTGTAGCCAAGGGCGTCCCAAAAGAGCCGTGAACTCGGATGGAATGTCCATCACGTGGAATTTCGCCGGCACCATTCGGGGTTTCGAACCAAAGTTCCAGAGTCACCGTCCCTGTGATGGGACGAGACGAGTTGTCGTAGGCCTTGATAGTCCGAGTAGACGGTATCAAATGGCTTTCATGGATGCGGAGAGCTCGCATCATGCCGAGAGGGAGGACATTAACGGCCGACCCGTTATCTACCAATACTCTGTGGAGTGATATGGTGTTGAGTTTGAGAGTGATGTACAGAGCTTCATTGTGCCCCGAGGCGTCTCTCGGTAAGTCTTCATCACGTAATGTGATCATGCCGCCATACAAAGCGGGAGTCGTAGATCTCGTCTCTATCCGTAGAAGGAGAGTCATCCACCCATCCGTTTCCCGTCTTCCTCTTGCGAGGTAAAGCCTTTGCCGGAACCTCGTGAGTATGTTGAGGCCGCCCGTGGCGGTTGCCGCCTTGGTTAGCACATTGATCGAGTGCGATTGCCAAGCCGACCTTGATCTTCCTTTACCGGTCCGGGCTCGGAAGCCGGACAAGTTGAATCTGGTCGATCCCGCGGAGGGTTAGGCTTCGACCGGCAATAAGACTATCAAGATCCGAGGTATTCCGGTGTTCCGTGGTCTCGACTCGGTTTCACTGGGACTTTTCGGCTTTCCCACCCCTATCTCGCTCTAGAGCCGCATGGCCCGGAGGCAAAGAGGACTGGCCGGAGTACGCACGTAGTAGTCGAACCTCCCTGAGGGTTCTCCAAGTGTACCTACACCGGTATCTCCGCCGTATCTTTCTCTCGCTTGCCGTTGAGAGGATTTCTTCTTCTGCTTTTCTGAGGATTGCTCCTGACAGCTCGAGACTCGTACCTGTGCAAAGTGAGGGCCACAAACATCGTAGCCGATGTGAACATTAGAGGAGGATCCAGCTGAAAGAGGCGGAGAAACCGGTTCGTAGCACACTTCTTGGGCACCCACTCAATGGAGTTCACGCCGTTATTATTCGGAAAGGGATTCCCGATCGTATTGGGCCCACGGGGGCTGGGTATGCATGTTTTAACCCTCCTATATTTGTATTAGATTTGATTGATACCATAACCTCCTGTCTATTTTAAGGACTTTAGGACCCTATGTAATGAAGCTTAGACTTCAATTCTTAGTTAAGTCCATTTTATAGATTAGGCTTGAAGACCGGCACAAGACTCATTGGAATTGAGAGTTGTAGCCGTAAGTTTCAAACCACTTCTTTGGAACCGCCCTAGCAAAACCGCCCTAGCATTTGCTTGGTGAAATCCTTTGTTTGAAACTACTCAACTACTCAAGTGCAACCGCCCCTATGATGAACCGCACCTTGCAGCTCATTATCAACCGCACTTTGCAACCTCACCGGAGTTACCAACCGCACTTGTCAAAACCGCCCGTACCCGTAACCGCCCCAATGATTGAGACTTGAAGTGAACCGCTCTTGACTTTGTGATCCACATCAAGCAATATCCAATGTCAACCACCTTATCTTGTCACGTGATTCAAAGTCGAGAAGATCCGCAAGGATCTTGAAAAGGTGACAGTGTCCAAACCTCATTGCTTGCAAATGAGCATTCCGATCGCCTTTATCTCGCAACTACCGTACCAAAGGACAAAAAGTGGTTGCCGGGACCAATAAGAAAGCATCAAGTACTGCCCTTCAACAAACTGTGGTCCAACGGCTACATTTTGGATGCTTGGGTATAAATACCCCCAATCTTCTCCATTTGAAGATTGCTTGAAAAATTGAGAAAGTGCTGTGTTCATACGAAGATTGAAGCTCTGCCCAGAAAATTCTTAGTCCTTTGAATCTTCATCTTCATACTTCAAGAAATATTCCTAGCCCGTAAATCAAGCCTTAACACTTTCAAGTATCATTGTGCTCTACATCTCACAGATTTAAAGAGCCTTGATCTTGTTCTCACACACACACCTCATTTGTTCTAATCACATAGATTAAACACTTGAGATACACTGGTTATAGTTTTGGATTTGTTCTTCATAGAAAAGATTTTATTGTACTTTGTAATCTCACAATACTTAATATAAAATCTCTCTTAGAAATCCAAGACTAACCATCTTGGTAGTGGACGTAGATCGTTTATCGATTGAACCACTCCAAATAGCGTGTTCTTACTTTCTCGCATTTATATTTCTTGTGCTTACTAATTATTTATCTCTCGTCTCTCGTTTGATCTTTATTTAGATATCCATTATTGTGAAATAGTGTTTGAGTTACCGCATCAAAACCTCACTTGTTTGTAAACCTCACTTATCAACCTCACTTAAAACCGCTTTACAAACCTCTCCTAACAAAACCGCCCGTAACTCTAAATATTCCACAGTGCATTTTACACTATCACTTGTAGTCTATTATCAACTCGCAAGAGGATTTTGTAAGCAAGAGGTTTAAATTTTATAAGAGGGAAAATTTGTAAACAGCCTATTCACCCCCCTCTAGCTATATATTTTCACCCTTGTTGCCACCTTTGGGACCAACAAGTGGTATCGTAGCGAACACATTTTAAAACCATCGTTTTTCAAGCTTAACAGCCTTGTGTGCCGATTCGATATGGCAACCTCAAAGACAATGACTACCGTTAACTACTCACACATTCCAATGTCGGGACGAAGACCACTTTGACATCCGGAAGTGCCGAATGCTTATTCATTTGGAAACCATAGATGAAATGCCGGTGGAGTGCGTGATCAATGGCCCTCTAATTCCAATGAAGGCTAACACCGATGCAACCACCAATGCCGAAACTCCAGAGGTCAAAAAAGCCAAAAAGATGAGTGGTCGGATGAAGAGAAAAGATTAGTTGCTCTTGGACAAAGAAGGCGAGGTTCATCATTTCGGGAACCCTCCCCGTATCAACTCTGGGCGTAAAGTGATGTACTCTCAAAACCGCAGCGTATGTGGGATGCCATAGAGAGCTACCTCGAAGGTGATGAAGAGTGCAAGGAAAACAAATTATACACCGTTGGAAAAAGATCCTACAAACAACTTCAATGTAAAACCCAACGAAACTTGGGCCAAACCTACGATCGCTATGTTGAGGTAGTTAATGCTTGTAGATCTCTTGGTAAAACTTAACCGATAAGGAAATCAATATGACTTTCCTATCTCGCTTTAGGTTCTAGATGGGTAAATAAGGCTACTCTCTTCTAGAAGACTCCAAAGTATTGGGGTACTTGGTCATTAAGTAACTTCAGTATGCCAATCTTAGAGTCTATGAACTTAAACTAAATCATATTGAAGAGATAGAAGGAAAACCAAATCGCTTTCTATGTCTCGTAGTGGAACATGAAGAGAAACCATCCACATCCAATCAAAACCACCGATCCTTCCATATCAACCTCATCACTCATCGAGATGGATGATGATGATTTTGCCATGTTTGTGAAAAGATTTCCAAAAATTTAGAAAATCCTCAAAACCTTTCACAAAAATCATTTTCAAAAGGCAAAACCTCCCGCAACATTTTCTAGGGCTACGTATACAAAGAAGAAGAGTGACTCTGGTATGCTACAATCGTAGGAAACCCGCCACTTTGCATCCGAAAGTGTCCACACTAAATATGAATATATGAAAAGAAAAAACTTTTCCTTCAAATTTTCTCATCGAAAGGGAATGGTCAGCCGAGGAGGAAGAGAATTCCAAGTGAATTAGCAACTTGGATTGAAACAGATTCTCGAGGATGGAAGTGACGGTGGAAACCGAAGAGGTTAACCTCGCTTAGTTGCGTACGCTTCGATGACTCGCATTCGAATCATTTGAGTTGCATGATATGGAGGAAAAGGAGGTTTTTGCAAAACTTCCAAATTATAAATTGGATGATGATATTAAACTTACTCCTAGCGTTAAGATAGGAAATTGTTCGTATTCACGTCCCATTTTCTCATCTAAAACCGCTCCACCTTCAAAAGCTATTCCAAAGAAAATTTTGAAAAGGTGGTGGAAGAGGTTTCTCCCATGGAACATGAAAAGATGTTCAAGGAAGCCGAAATGGTGATCCATCAATTCTCAAATCTTAAGAAAGCCTTAAGCTTAGCTCATGATGAACTTAATCTATACAAGACGGAGAAAACTGTGATGAGGTCTCGAAATTTCTAATCTTAAGGACCAAAATCAAATGATGACTCCTTCTGTTCATCAAAAACCGCATCCTTGAAACTAAGGTTGCCGCACTTCAACTCAGAATGATGACTTGGTAACCCAAATCGACGATCGTCAAAAGATTATTGATTCGTGGCTCAAGTCTCAATCCACCAAGGATAAAATCTTGACTTCCAAGTTCCTCCCGGAACTAAGGATGGTCTAGGTTTGGATCTCGAGGAAGAGGAGAAGTGTGCATCCTCGAAAGTGAAAAGGATGAGGAAATTTTGGAACTAACTAAAGAAATTCCCAAGGGAAGCATGCTAAAGGAAAGGGTAAAGGAAGACAAGTAAATTATGTCTACCCTAAAGGAAAGCAATATGGGAAGAATTTCTGTGTTAAAACCTAAGAATTCTCGTGGAAGCACCGAAGAGGAAATGGCTTATGGAATTGGAAGAATCCCCGCTCCAACCGCTTCGGTGGAAAAGGCGGTTCTGTTAACCTGTGTCTGACCGCGCTTCTTCGACCGCTCCTCCTCGCCTTCAAAAGCAAGGAATAGCGTTCCCGTAAAATACGTGGTCAAACCAAAGCCTCGTTCCCTTCGTATCGCACTGGAATGTTAGCCGGAACCGCACCTCCCAAACCGCTTCCTTGTCCAAAACCGCATGCAACTCCTAAGAAGAGTAAGGAGTTAGTAAAACCTCATGAAGCTTGTAGCTATTACAAATGTTCTCGTGTGATGGTTTAGGTCACAAGGCCGCAGAATGCCTTTTGCGGTTCACATCCAATGCCAGAAGAGCAAACCTCCTTCTGTCAAACAGTGTGGGTCGTAAAGGGTTGCTAACTTCAGACCCAAGGAATAAAGGGGGACCTCGTTCTTAATGTTTACATTTCAGTCCTCTCGCTTCATGGCCGGTCACTCCAAGGATAATGAATGGTATCTCGACAAAGGGTCGCTCAAGACATATGACCGGAGATAGATCATTACTTGAAGATGTCGTTGAAGCAAGTGGTCCATCTCGTAACCTTTGGTGACAACAACAAAGGCAAAACCATTGATATGGTGTTATAAGGAGAGGAAACCTAACTATTGAGAAGGTTTCTCTTGTCGATGGACTCAAGCACAACCTCCTTTCAATTTCTCAATTTTGCGACAAAGGAATGCTTTGCAACTTCACGTCATCAAATTGCTTTATCAAAGATAGCATTTCCGGCGTCACCCTACTCATAGTGGGATTCGTAAGAGTAATATTTACATTATTGATCTAAATTTTTGCATGTAGTATTACTAATCTCGTTTTGTAGCTAAGAATGTGAGCGAAAATAGTCAAGGCGGCACAAGAGGCCGAGCCACTTGAACTTCAAGTATCTTGCAAAGATTGGTAGGGAAAACCTCGTTCGTGGTTTACCCAAAGTGGCCGACCATCATCCGCAGAAATGCAAAGGCATGTCAACTTGGTAAGCAAACCGCGTCGTCTTTCACCAAAGAAGACCGCTCCTTCAACCTCAAGATGCTTACAACCGCTTCACATAGATTTGTTTGGACCCGTAACCACCGCCAAAGCATTGGAGGAAATAGATATACCTTAGTGGTGGTGGATGATTATTCAAGATATACGTGGGTTGAGATGATGATTTCCAAAGATGATTGTTATGAGATTCTCACCGCACTTTTAGACTAGCTCCAAACTCAAAAAGAAGATGACATCGTTAGTGTTCGAT